>BQNB010008183.1:0-90938 GCA_026074375.1 Tanacetum coccineum
TGTCACAAAAACTCTTTTCTAAGTGACACACGATTGACTTTCAAATCAATTTTTCATTAATCATTGGATTTTTTAATTCACAGGTTCACTCATTCCGTGCTTTGTCTACTTTGAGACGCTCCAGTTTGAGAACGGCTAGCGCAGTTTCGAAACCCTATCAAGGAGATTCTTTGGAATTCTACCTGATTACAGGCAGTATTTATATTGATTAACGGGGAACCGTGGTTCTTGCAACCTTATTCAACGAAAGTGAACAAAGACACTTTTGTTTGTTTATCACTAATGTATACTTGTAGGAATCCTGACGGTTGCAGCAGCTGGCCAGAAACACATCAATTCACAACCCCATGCTCACACTTCCCACCCTTAATTAAAGACATCAAGATCACTGAATGACCTACAACATAGCTTTCGCAACTCTGATGCTTACTATCATGATCCAGAAAAGTGTGAGCATGCCTGTCCGAAGGTCACAACATCACATGGAGGCAATACTTCACTACAAGGATAATTAAGAGATTTGTTGTGGCTGATGATCTCAAAGAAAGCTTAAAGATCACACAAGTCAAAGGAACTAAGCTTAAAGATCACTAAATTATGTACAAAGAGATCAAAGAATAAAGAATCAAAGATTACGAGCTGAAGTCAAAAAGTTTAAGACTTAGAATGCTAGGATTCATATTGTATTTTCAGGGGTGACCTCCGTTAGGGGGAGATTTTTAGGTTCATGAAAAAGACTCGGTCACCCCGTGTATTATCTAGAATAGCATAGCTCGTAGTCCTAATGTAAGCATATGACTTATGGTATTGGGCCGGGTCTTTACCCACATGTAAGCCCACACCATAGCCCATTTTCTAGGGCATGTATCTCACTATATAAGCCTCTTTCCAGCCATGGAAAAAGGTTGGTTGTTCATTTTATCAAACACATACTTAAGGTGTTTTTCTCTCACTAGTTATCTTCTTTCTCTCACTACATATAATCGGCCTACCCCTAATCTTACCTTTGTGTTATGATATCCAATATCCTACACTTTCACTACTTAATATTATTTTTCCCAAATTATTTTTATTAATTACCTCATAAATAAATTATCAAACCTCAACATTCTAATTAAACTTTCAACTCGAAATTAACGATTCACACTTCATTAATTTTACCGACGATAAAATAATGAAAATTACTATACTTCCGAAATCATCATCACAAACGAAACAAAATGACCAAATCATTCATTTCCACTATCTTAGACTCATATAATAACACATATTCCATATAACATATAACACCAAAACTACTTACGCACATAATTACAAACTCATAAGACTAGGCAAGTTAACACTAACGGTTAAACTAACCTCGTTTGATCACGGTTGTCCCATTCTCCCATCCTTAGAGAAATTTCGTCCTGAAATTTAACTAGCACTTCCATCAACACGCTTAGCAAACAAATTTGGATACTTGGTCTGCATAGAATCCTTATGTTCCCAAGTAAACCCATGTCCACACTTAGAATTCCAACGAACTTTAATGATTGGGACCCTACTTCGCTTCAACTTCTTAACTTCACGATCCATAATCTCCTCAGGTTCTTCAATAAAACGTAGAGTTTTGTCTACCTTAATTTCTTCTAATGGCACATGCAGATTTGCATCCGCCAAACACTTTTTCAAATTTGACACATGAAATGTGTCGTAAACACTGCTCAACTCCTGGGGCAATCTCAAACGATAAGCTACTGGACCTATTCTTTCAAGAATCTCAAATGGCCCTACATATCTCGAAGCTAATTTACCTTTCTTCTCGAAACATACAACACCTTTCCAAGGTGACACTTTTAGTAACACATGATCACCCACTTCAAATTCTAATAGATTTCGTCGATTATCAGCATAGCTCTTTTGACGATCTCTAGCTGCCTTAAGTCTCTCCTTAATCAACACCACTTTATCGGTAGTCTCCTGAACCATTTCCAAACCGATTAATCGATTCTCCTCGTCTTCAGCCCAAAGGACATGTGACTTGCACTTCCTTCCATACAATGCTTTAAATGGAGCACATCGAATACTTGTATGATAACTATTATTATAGAAAAACTCAGCTAAGGATAGATGAGTATCCCAACTGCCACCAAAATCGATCGTGCATGCTCTCAACATATTCTTTAACTTCTGAATAGTATGCTCACTTTGTCCATCTGTTTGAGGGTGATATGCCGTACTCATATCTAACCGTGTTCCTAACGCTTTCTGCAATGTTAGCCAGAACCGCGATGTAATTCGTCCTTCTTGGTCAGAAATGATAGACACAAGTACTCCATGCCTCGCCATAATCTCATTGATGTAGAGCCTTGACAATTTCTCCATACTATAGTCTTCACGTATCGCCAGAAAATGAGCTGATTTGGTCAATCTATCGACTATTACCTAAATCATATCATGCCCACTACTCGACCTCGACAACCTAGTGATAAAATCCATAGTGATTTTGTCCTATTTCCACTCAGGTATCTCCGGCTATTGTAGCAAACCTGACGGTCTCTGATGTTCAGCCTTTACTTTCGAGCAAGTCAAACACTTACTAACATATGTAGCTATATCCTTCTTCATACCTGGCCACCAATACATGTCTCCCAAATCATAATACATCTTATCTGCTTTCGGATGAATAAAGTATCTCGTAGCGTGTGCCTCTCCCATGATCTTAGTTCTTATATCATCAATCAAAGGAACCCATATTCTATCCATATAGTACAAACCTCCATCTCCCTTCTTAAACTCCATCTCTCCTCCTTCCATTTGGCTGATCTTAGTCCATGCAACATTTCTGGCTGGAGTGTTCTCTTCCTTGATCGCCTCATTCTGAGCAGCTCCAACACTTTAACCTAAGGCTGGACCTGAATCTCCACTACATTGCTCGCACACGCTTCGTTTCACTCTTTCCTTTCCACTCAATGCGTCAGCTACTACATTCGCTTACCTAGGTATGGTAGCGAATCTTACAATCGAAATCACTGAACTATTCAATCCATCTCTTTGGCACATGTTTAAAACTCTTCTAGTCGAATAATGCTGAAGACCTCTTATGATCTGAATAGACAACACTTTTCGTCCCGTAAAAGTAATGTCTCCAAATCTTAAACAAAGACTACTGCACCCAACACCTAAATCATGTGTGGTATAGTTCTTTTCGTAAATCTTTATTGTCCGCGATTCATACGCAATCACCTGCCTCTTTAAGTTAGCACACATCTCCAATCCTTGATTTGACGCATCATAGTAGAACAACAAAATCTTCTGCTTCGTCATGGCAACAACAAAGATTGGTGCATTACACCGGATAAAAATATTAAACCTTCAATCTGAAAGCTTCCTCATTGGCTCCAACGCTACATTACTTTTTATTTTCTTCTAAGTCAGTGAGTAAGAGGTTTTAACAATCTTAGAAAACATTCGCGATAGAACATCGATATTAACCAGGGGAAACCCAGAAAAGACTGTAATTTCTGACGGCATCTTATGGGCTATCTAGTTCTTCACTTGCTTCGATCTTAGCTTGTTGTCCACCACAGGAATACCATTGCTATTAACCACATGCCCGAGGAAATGTACTTCTTGTAACAAAAAAATCACACTTAGAAACTTGGCAAAACAAATTCTCCTTCTGCAAGCGCTCACACTAACTTCAAAAGAATCTCATGATCCTCCCTTAGACTTCCGAGTAGAATCAAAATGACATCAATGAACAAAACAAAAAAACTATCTAGATACGATTGCACACCCGGATTCATTAAGTCCATGAAAACCGCTGGTGCATTTGCCAGATCCGAAAGGCATAACTGTAACACTCGAAGTGGACCAGACCGCGTACCTAAATGCACCTTTAGAATACCATTCTCATGCACTCTCAGATGATGATAATCAGATCGAAGATCTATCTTAGAAAGTAACGGAACCTTGTAACTATCGAATAATCATCCGCCTCCCGGGGAGCAGGCTAATGATTCTTATTGATGGTCAACGTATTCAAATACATAATAGTCTTTGCATATTCGGAACCGAACCATCTTTCTTTTATGACAAACTACACGGGTGCTCCCCATCGAGAGTGACTTGATCGATAAAACGTATTATCGAACGAATTCAAAAGGGTTATGAGTTATCTAATAGTACAAAACAGTATTGGAATCTAAGCTATGCAAACACATAAAGGATTTTACAGACACAATAGGTGCGGATTCAAATTCAAGAAAATACTTTGAAAGAAAGGACATAATATCTTTACAAATAGGGACTCAAATGAAAAGGATTCATCAAATGCACAAGTGACAAACAGAATCCACATATCAAATTAACGATATTAATCGAGATCGATAACGAAGAAAGGTAAAATTCCTATACCCATAAGCGACTTTATCTAAAGAACCAACAAACACAGTTTTTATTAAAAACAACTTTAAAAATCCAAATCACTTTAAATATAACAATCATTTTAATATAAGAACAGTTATTTAGATTATTATGATATATTTTTTTATAAAAAACATTTTAAAAAATCATTTTAAACCTAGTTTTCATGAAACTCAATAGATAGCTATATAAAAGTTGTATTTCATCTTACTTGTCTTAATCATTTTAAACAAACTTTTCAGAAAACTAATAATAAAGCGAAAATCATATAAAGTTTGGTATCATATATTTGTTTTTTAAAGAACATTTTAAGCATACCTTATCCATAAAGATCATTTTAAACATAGTCTTGACAGTCAACCGATATCACATCGTTTAAAAAAATCATTGTAAACATAGTTTTCATAAAAATAATGAGACCTTCACATTAAAGTGTTATCACACCATATTCATAAAATCATAGTAGACACGGTTTTTATTTATTTATTTATAAAGAAAAAGTCATACAAAAGCGATATCGTAACAAACTTACTCAAAACAGTTTTCCTAAACATCTTTAAGACGTATTTCAAAAGGATTTTCTCACTCCATTATCATCATAAAAAAATATATTTTCCACATAAAGGAGACCATATAACAAAAGGATTATCACATCATCACGAATGAAATCAAAGGGGAGTATATGAAGCAATGACAAAAGAGAGTACGAGGAACCTTATAGTCATAATATCAGTCAAATGAACACGTACTAGAGAAATTCATGCAAAGACATTAGCAACCAAAAGAGGAACATAAAGACTCATCCATCCTAACGATCGAAAGGACAACGTAAAGAAGCATCGGTACTAACATGTCGCAAACATGTTACGAAAAACCAAAGGATGTCTAAAAGTAGGGAGTAAATATACGCACTAACATGTTACAAACAAATAGTGCTTCAAAGAAAACTCAAACCCTTTCACAAGTAATCAATGCAAGGAAGGAACTAATGAAACATACTAATAACCAAAAGCAGCAGTTCTGAACAACCAATAAATATCAAGACGCTGAATGGGAATGATGGAACATCCATACACACATGGTACAAACAAGGAAAGCTAAAATAAGAGTTAGATATCATGAACGTATAATCGAGCAAATGAACAAGCCTAATAATCATAATAATAGTAATTACAGGTATCTGGGGTATCCACAAATGTTAGATAGAAGGGAAACTTACTACCTACGCAACTAAGCCTAACATAATCGAACATAAGGTTAAGATAAGAATTCCCTAACCATGCAACCATCCTTATCAAGATTGCACACATCACCACATCTTACACTACCATCTAACAAACAACATTAATAAATGCAATCATGGTCACAAGTCCACGTGTGTGATGCCTTTATAATTATGTTGGCCACCATAATTATAATTGCATCTTTTCACACGTATACTTACTTCCAAAACTATACATCTCAATGATAACGCACATATACCACATAGAAATTCTTACACAGCCCTAATATAACACAAACACGATGATCCACCAAAACAATTTTTTTTATATAAAGATAAAATCAAAAAACAAAAGCCTCATAGTGCCTCAAAATACAAAATACCCAAAAGAATCATCGATAATAGTAACGTGTCAAGGTAGAAGATGAAATAAACTTATGTTGGGCCTCACTTGGGTTTTACTTTGCTTTCTCAAGAATCACCTAACTTCGAGGGTCCAGGTCTGCTACGAGCATCCGACAGGAGATCTGAGTCGGCCTCTTTCTACGACTCTTCTAACTACCCTTCCTCCTTCGGTTCCTTAAGAGGCTTCTCCTTAATTGGCTCCTCTTCTAGATCCTTTGATATCGAGTAACCCGTAGGTCAAAATAAAACTTAGAGCAAAGCAAGAAAACAAAATGCCTAGATAGCTAAACACATAGATCCAATTATGCTACTATATAAAGGACTTATATGTTATAGTCTAGGTTAAACCACCTACTTCTCTATAACCAATGGCTTTGATACCAATCTGTCACACCTCGCCAAGACGGAAACACGAGGCGTAACATGATAGGCATCATCACAACACATTGATGTCAACAATAAAGAATAACTAGAATGCATTTAAATTAAAACCAAAGTGTTATGACGACACCTAACAAAAGAGGGGTCTTGTATTAAGGTTAATCGCATACATAGACATAAATAAATCCCAACAATCTAATCAAAATATACAAAAGATGAAAGTATGCAATAAAACTCTAGCAAGAAAGACTCCACATGCAAGATCCTAATGTCTCGCTAGCCACGCATCTTAACTTCCTTAACTTCGCTAGGCTCACCTGAAAATGATACTTTAAAACGTCAACATAATGTTGGTGAGATTCATAGGTTTAACACGAATACTTACTCTTGCTGTGAATCATAAATATTAGGACATACAAGAATATTATACACAAATGAAAGCAATTAAAATCATCACACAAGCGATTACACATTCGGGCTTAGATTAGCTTTAGCACTACAAGCAACCAAGCTCACCCAAAATGTACCACATAGCATGAGGTAGGCGTACCCCTCCGATCCATCATGGGTAGGCGTACCCCTCTGATCCATCATGGGTAGGCGTACCCCTCCAATCCAACAATACATACACATAAGCCATATAATATCAAGTAATGTCCAAACCAAGTAAAAAAATTATTCGCAGCAATTAAAACATTTCAAAACACAATTTAGTATCATTTTTACCCCAAGAAAACTTAGAAAAAGGGGCTATGAATACTCACCTCAAGCTTTACGAACGCGCATACAAATTCCAAGCAAAGTCTACACAAACATAATCTACGGGTTGCACATGATTATGCTTTATGGCCATAAACATGTAACCCTTCAATCGATGGATACTAATGTCTATCTCATGTTTATAAACATCCCACCATACTTCCTATACTTTTTATAAACCCAAAACACTCTTTATACCCTTAATCAAATTCCCAGTTTACGTCAGAATTTTATAGCCACTTCATGACCACTAATAAAATACCAAACGACCTTATTAGACTTTCTTATTGCAACTACATCAACTCCAATGATTTATGAGACTACTGTATTTTTTATAAAAATTAATAATAAGTCTAATTATTTTTAAAAATTCCAACATCACAAAGTGATCTGATTTGACTACTAAAAAGTTGGACTAGATCAGACTTACTTAGACACTTGGAAAACATCCACAAAAATTCTAGAATTTCATAGATATCATGAACTTACTACTGTAGAAATCCCATCAATTAAAAAAACGTTTTGATATGGTTTTAGACCTTATAAACACAATACAAAATATGTCCCGAAAACTCAGATGCGACAACGAATATTGTAAAATACTTTTAACTGACCTCCACTTACTAAAAATTTACGAAACCAATTTTGTTAGAAAGTAGACTCTCTGTATTTAATTTTAGGCTCAAGGAAATCAATAAAAGCTATTCATATGATCGAGTTATGAGTTTTTCAAAATGACCTAAAAATCTTCCCAGTTTTTAATTCCAAATTAACACCAATTAAACCTCATTAAACCAACCCATACGCTAATCAATATCCCTAAAATGATTTTTGATGATCATAACATATTAAAAACATAAACTTGATTAAGTGTATAAAAATTAACCAATTTATGTTTAACAAAAAGGATTCAAACCTTGATCTTGAAATCTTCAAAAAAACTTCAATTGAGGCTAGGGTTTGAGGGTTTTAGTTGACACATGGAAAAGAGGGGAAAAGAAATTACTGGTTTTGATTTTATAAAATTAGTTTCCTAATACAATTGGGCTTTTTTTTCTTGTAGCCGATCCAAACAAACACTTCCTTAATTAAATTATAATTTTTATTTATTTATTTTATTATATAAAATTCGTTCCCCCCTTACCATATATTTATATATATTTTTTATTTAATACAAAACTATTTACTAATTACTTACCTTAAACACTTAGATAAATACACACCTTAAAATAAAAACACTTTCACTACTTAATATTATTTTTCCCAAATTATTTTTATTAATTACCCCATAAATAAATTATCAAACCTCAACATTCTAATTAAATTTTCAACTCGAAATTAATGATTCACACTTTATTAATTTTACCGACGATAAAATAATGAAAATCACTATACTTCCGAAATCATCATCACAAAAGAAACGAAATGACTAAATCATTTATTTTCACTATCTTAGACTCATATAATAACACATATGCCATATAACATATAACAACAAAACGACTTACGCACATAATTCCAAACTCATAAGACTAGGCAAGTTAACACTAACGCTTAAACTAACCTCGTTTGATCACGGTTGTCACAACAAGGATTTTAGCCACAATCTTGTAATGGATGCCAATAAGAGAAATAGGTCTAAAGTCTTTGATAAACAAAAAGAGTTAGACACTTTAGGAATAAGCGTAATGAAAGCTAAATTTGAACCTTGGGAAAACTTACTATTAGGAATATAGAAAAGTGTTGGTTACACAGTTATTTATCTTATGTTATCATAGTCTATGGACTTATAAACAATTATGTAAAATACCCCTTTCCCCTTTAGTCCCTCATTCCTTCTTATAAATAAGAGGCTAAAGGAAGGGAAGGGGTTGGTGATTTCCCCTTTAGTCCCTAATTCATTCCTATAAATGGAAGGTGCAAGATTAACAAAGCTAAAGAATCAGTACAAAAATGATGTGGAACTTGAATATCATGTTTATCAACTTAAAGCAGTTGTGTTAACTAAAGCTCAGTGGAATAGTAGTGAAGGGGGTGTGTCCAAGCCAAGATGGTTTGAAAGTCATATGTCAAAAAGTATAAAACCTCACCCCAGCTTTTACAACAATGACTTCTATTACCTGGTAAACCTTAGCACTAGAGAGAAGTATGTTACATCTCTAACCAAGCACTATACTGAAAGGTACCACATCCAAGGTATTGAAGATATGATCCTTGATAGATGGAGTAAAAATGTTCATCGTTATCAGATCGAAGCCCTAAATGGAATTCATCACTGGGAAGATGGAAGACAAGACTTCTTCAAGGCAGATATTAATAACTGATCACCAGACAAAGTCTATTCTGACAAGAGAATCATTTAAGTTGTAAGAGTTGATATGAAAAGGAAATGGTGTTATGGATTTTTGTCATCAATTATAGTTAGGAGATCAAATAAAAAGGAATACACATTCAGCTATGTAGATCTACCAAGACTCAACCTAAATGATATAGAACACATGTACCTGCTCAAAGTCCAAGATAAGCTATACCATATCCAGTCAGATTTTGAGAAGGACTTCAACAACGCACTTCTCCTCTTTATCCAAAAAACAATGATATTGAACAGAGTTGAAGATTTGAAGTTAGGCGTAGAGAGCTATCAACGGACCCTCAACCTGACCAAGCCTAAGCTCTACTTTAACAGAATTAAAGAGAAGATATCATACACAATGTCTGGAACAGAGAAAGGAGTGGTGTATCTCAATCAACACAACTTTAGATCTCTGATGAAGCTTAGTGAAGTTCACAAATTATGTGATGGTACTCTGATGAAAATCTGCGACAATCTGATTGACATGGTTGTTAGGTTCAAGAAAAGTGTTTATTATTATATGAATCGGTCTTTGTATAGTTTTGTATAGTTTTATAGTTTTAATAGTAATTATAATGTAATAAAGTCTATCTTGGTTAAAGTTAAGTAAAGTTGACCAAGGTTTAACTAAAGTTAGGAAAATAAAATAGGATTAGCAATAAGTATAAATACCCATCTAGGAGGGGTATTTATACAAGTCTTTACATTTTGTAATTCACTTTTCTCTCCCATTTCTATTTTCTCTTTGAAATGAAAATTTAGAAAATAATGAAAAATACTCTCTAGCTCCTCTCCTCTATTCTAACACTTTCGTATGATTACTACTATGCAAACATGACATATAACAAGTGGTATCTATCGCCGGGAGAGATCTAGTGTGTGTTTCGTGAATCAAATCAAGCTTAATCGTGAGAATTTTTGATCTACAAGGTTTCGTATCGATGAACAATAGGTTTCGTAAGGATTAGATTTATGATTTGATGAGTTTTTGATCTTAAAATGCAGAATAATAGCTTTCGTAATCATCCAAATTGTTAGGTTTAATATATTAGATTACGTAAAAAATTTACGTGTTTTTAGGATTAAATTTGATCCGAAAAAATATAGATTTGATAGCTTTCGGTAAGCAAGAAATTGTTTTTTCGGTAAATGTACATACGTAGTTTTTGAGCTTTTGGTATTGTGCCGACTCAACCCCAACAATCCTGTGTCCCTGCTCTCTCTGAACTCCCTCAATAGCCTGTATACGATGGACTGGGATAGCCTGAGTGTGATCATGGAACCTCTGAACCAAATCTCCCAATGTCTCATACGTAGCCTCTACTGCTCCCTCCTGAGCAGGCTCAGGAATATCCTTTAACATCACAGGATGCGTAACCCTCTCAACTCTGACCTCGACCGGGCCTCTCACACCAGTCTCTGTCTCATCTCGATCAATAGCCTCAACTACAACTCTAGCATCAATCCCTCTATCCCTAAGAGCATCTGCGTAAGCAAAACACTCATCAATCTCTGCCTGAATCTCTGGATCACTATCCTGCTCTAAATGAGGCTCATCACTAACCCTGACAATAGCATCATCCCTCAAACTAGTCTCTCTAGGATCAACCTCTACATCTGTCGAATAACCAGAATCCTTAACCCTCTTAGGCGATGGTATCAAATCAGCACGGACAGGAGATAAAGCTTCGGATACAGGTGATAATGCAGGTACAGATGTCATAGGGGACCTACGTCTCTTGCGAGATGGCCTCGCAGAAGTACCCGGTAAATCTGGTGAAGAATGATCTGACAATGAGTGTCTCGAAGAAGGATCAGATGAAGCATCCGAATGAAAATCTGATGATGCCTCTGATGACGAATCTGAAGAAGAATGATCGGTAGAATGTCTCACAGCAAGACGATGAGTGGGTAACGGTCCAACCCTCTTCCTTGCGGTCATCATGTGTACCGGCCCATTAAGATGGTAGCGGTACGGTCGACCATAAGGAATAGGCTGTCCAGATGCTAGAAGCATAACTCGACGACGAGGTATGATAGGTGATCTCTGGGTAGAAGCGGTAATCTCAGTGAAAGGTGTATCCTGGGTAGGTGATGGTGGTGTATCTGGTGTATCACTGTCTGTGGTGTCATCATCCGATGATAAAAATGGTGAGGTAGCTGGTAATGGTGGTATATGGTCTGATGATGGATCCTCAGATGGATCAGACTCTGAATCAGATGCAGGTGAGTAATCAGGAGAAGCTGGTGTATAATCTGGGGATGGTGGTATAGTAGGTGCTATGATAGGTGTCTCTGTGGGTATCACTGGTGTGTCAGTCTGAGTAGCAGGTGGAGTAATCACTGGTGTGGTGTCAGGAATAGTAGTAGGGATAGTACCGAACAAGATCACTCATCCAGCAGGTGTCCCCACGCTATCCTTAGATGAATCTGAAGAAATCGAGATAACTGAAATAGCCATAACCTGCACAAGCAAAGTTCATATAAATCATCTTTATATCAACCATGCATGATGCAAAATATGAATGGGTGAATGGGTAACTGGATGAATGCAAAATGAATGAATGAATGAGTCATCGAGCACGTCATGATAGGATGAAATAAGAAACACTTAGAAATATTAGATATACTTAGTATTTAATACGTATATATTATTTACGTAGCACTTAGTTATGTATACGTACTATGTAAGATCACGTAAGGCACATAATCACGTAGGATCACATACTGGTTATAGTCCAGACCTAGTTTATACTACCTGGTTCTCTATAACCTTGGCTCTTGATACCAAACTGTCACACCCCCAGACGGGGCCTGGACGGAACACGTGTCCGGAGGCGTGACTTGATTGAGCATCTCAAGTACAAAGCATAAAGAACGACCTCTAAGGGTACGTTTTGAAAATAAACACCGTTGCATAGATTTAAAATAATAATAATAAGTTTTACATCGATTAAATTTAAAAGATTCAAAGTTAAAATGCGAAAGCTTAAATAAGTTCAACAACGGTATTTAAAGACATAGAAAATCTCAGGTAAACCGGTAAGGCAAAAATAAACTTCACTATAAGTCAATCAACAGCATCCAGCTAAGCACCTGAGAAAATACATGCTTAAAATATCAACATAAAGTTGAGTGAATTCATAGTATAGTTCAAATTTGTTATAGTGGACCACAAGATTATCAACCGTATGCGACAGTTTATACGATACTATTACATAAAAAAAAGTATTTTACGTTGCACTAAGCTCATGACTCTGAGCTAATTACGCATGGTTAGCATGTACATTGCTATAGTATTTGTGTTCCTTCCAGGGGTCGACCCAAAGACACTAATCAGTACGACATGAAATATATCGGTTTATCGGGCTCCCCGGAGGTAGTGAGCGCTAACTCACCCCGTTTCGGGATAAAAATTAGTCCCAATAGATCTTATTATTTGTCACGCTCCTCGACCGTCTCCAGTAAGAGGTTTGACAGTTCTGATTATTCGGGCAGTTAGTGGTCAAACAAGCTACTTAGGCAACATGTAAACAGGGGAAATTCACGCCCAAGCACTTGTTGTCCAGTTTTAAAAACAAGTAATGTTTCTCACCTCCAAGTTATAAAACATTTATTCAAACGTGTAAAAAAGAGTGGGGCTATGAACTCAACCCTATACGGGTGTGGGATCAAAGGAATCAATCAAGTGAAATAATGGAATCTCACGGTTCTAGGACAACTATCATATAGTTATCGTTAAAGAATGATGTTAAAGAATAACGCTCCCCGGCTAACGCAAGAACTATCATCCGAGCTTCGAGTAGGACACGGCGTATCCATTTTTAAATGTACTTTCGAAAGTTATAAGTTTTGACAAGTCTCGACACTTCAAAACATTTTAGAAAATATTTCGTCATTTAGTGTATTTCGTCTTTTAGTGTATTTTGTCTTTTAGTACATTTTGTCTTTTTGTTTATTTTGTCTTTTAGTGTATTTCATATTTTAGTGTATTTTGTCTCTTAGTGTAATTCGTCTTTTAGTACATTTCGTCTTTTAGTATATTTTGTCTTTTAGGCTATTTCGTCTTTTAGTTTATTTCGTCTCTTAGTGTATTTTGTCTTATAGTAACATTTGGTCTTTTAGTTGTCCCGGAACATCAACGTTGACACATATAACTAAATATGTTGACCTAAACTCGACACTTACGTTTTTCTACATTTTATCATAAGTTTGATAATAAAAGTATATTTTTGACGCTTTTATAAAGTTTACGAAATTTCGGCATGACCTTTCTAAAAATATTGACTTTCCATTTTTATCAACCTTGACTCGTGAAAATATCTGTTTTTCAAAAGTACATCTTTTATTGACTCGAAAGAATATCCGATCTATTTTCGAAAACACCTCAAATATCGCAATAATTCCGTTCTTAAACCTAAACCTTTTCGACATTCAATTTACGCTTATAACAAATCCAACATCTAACTTAATCTCTTCGCCAACAATATTTAAACTTAATATACGATAAATCTTAAATAAACGATATAGCCGTAGTGATAACAATATATATATCAACATAGTCACAATGAACTTTTAAATGCAAAAGTACAACTACTTTTTATTTTCTTCCATTTATAAACAAAATATTAAACTTTGAGACTTGTAGTTTTATAGAAAACTAGATAATGATTTTCACAACGATCCGCTTTGTACACCTTGTTCGGAATGATCATACGAATGCAAAAGTACAACTTATTTATGAAAAAGTAAAGATGACTTACAAAGAAACACGACGAAAGGTGAATAGAAACTAAGAACAACCCAAACGTTGTTTTATAAAATACCCGGATGAAATAACAATCAACACGAACAATATATCTTCGAGTGGATGATCAAAGATTAAAAACAAATGGGTTTGTGTGTGTTTGGTGGTTCGGCAAAGAGAGAAAAAGAAAGAAAGAGTAGTGTGTGTTTTTCTTTGGTGAGAAATGGTTAAGAAATGAACTTGTACACATGAATATAACTAGCAAAAATCACACACAAGGTGCTAGTGTGTGTGTGTGTACCGGCGGTGGGACAAGAGAGCCAAAGGGGACCAAAATGATCCTCAAATCACAAGTTTACATGGTACAAGGTTGTTCCAAATAAGATGGAAGTTGGTCTAGGCATTTCATTTCAAAATTTTGGATCCTATGCATGTATATGTATGCATATTCGGTTGGAATGAGACCAAGGGGGGGACCAAAAGTAATTTCCCACATTCTAGACTCACTAGTGCTAGTTGATGAATTAATTTCCAAGCATGCATGCACAACAAAGTGTAGTTACATTCCACGGATCACGTAAATAACGAAACGAGTAACGGTAACACGGAAAATTACGAAATTTTAAATATTGCTTTAAAACATAAAAACGCGGCTATTGCCAAAATACTACAACGTTTGGTGTCCCGGTTCGCTCCCGGCGACGATTCTCAGATAATAACGAAATAACTTCCCGGTTAAACGGAAAAGCTTAACGAAACTTTAAAAATTCAAATTACTACACGGAAACGGCTAACTTATTGAGCGGAAATTCAGATTGTCACATTCTTTCCCCGTTAAAGAAGGTTTGTCCTCAAAGCTTAGGACGCAACCTCTGCGGTGGGTGCAGAGTTGGTGAAAAGGTGCGGGTATTTCTTTTGCATTTGGTCTTCACGCTCCCAGGTGAACTCAGGACCTCTCTTGGAGTTCCAGCGTACTTTGACAATCGGAATACGACTCTGCTTCAGACGCTTGACCTCACGGTCCATAATCTCGACAGGTTCTTCAATGAAATTCAATTTGTCGTCAACTTGGATCTCATCCAATGGTATAGCAAGCGGTTCATCAGCCATGCATTTCTTCAATTTCGAGACGTGAAACGTACTATGAACTCTACTCAACTTCTCTGGAAGTTCTAGATGATAGGCAACGGTTCCTACTTTGGCAATGATCTTAAAAGGTCCAATATAACGAGGGTTCAGCTTTCCCCGTTTGCCGAAACGTATTACTCCTTTCCAAGGAGACACTTTCAACATGACCTTATCTCCTACTTGAAACTCAAGAGGTTTTCGTCTTACATCGGCATAGCTCTTTTGACGATCACGGGCGGCTTGGATATGGCTCTTGATTTGAACTATTCTCTCGGTTGTCTCGTGGATGATCTCTGGGCCAGTGAGCTGACTGTCCCCAACTTCAGCCCAGCAGATGGGTGATCGACACTTGCGCCCATACAACGCCTCAAACGGAGCAGCCTTAATGCTGGTATGGTAACTGTTGTTATACGAAAATTCTACCAACGGTAAGTGTTTATCCCAACCTTTTCCAAAGTCGAGTACACAGGCACGTAACATATCCTCTAACGTTTGAATGGTTCTCTCACTCTGACCATCGGTCTCTGGATGGTAGGCTGTACTCATATCCAATCGAGTACCTAATGCTTTATGTAGAGACTTCCAAAAATGTGAAGTAAATTTTCCATCGCGATCAGAGATGATCGAAACCGGTACTCCATGCTTTGAGACTACTTCCTTCAAGTATTGTCTCGTCAATTTTTCTAACGTGTCATCTTCTCTCATAGGCAAGAAATGAGCAGATTTAGTGAGACGATCAACGATTACCCAAATCGTGTCTTGCCCAGCCGCTGTCCTCGGCAGTTTAGTCACAAAGTCCATTGTTATGTTCTCCCATTTCCATTGTGGGATCTCTGGTTGAACCAACAAACCAGATGGTTTCTGATATTCTATCTTAACCTTTGCACATGTTAAACACTTGCTGACATAAGTGGCAATTTCTGCTTTCATGTTAGGCCACCAATATAACTTCTTCAAGTCCTGATACATCTTATCCGATCCAGGGTGGATGGAATACTTCGACTTATGCGACTCATGCATAATCAAGGCCCTCAAATCACCAAGACACGGAATCCAACTTCGATTGTTTAAGCATAACGTTCCGTCAGCGCGAGGTTCTAACTTGTTAATCATGCCACGCAAATCTTCGTTGATGAAGTTCTCTTCCTTTCTGGCTTCCGATTGAGCACTCAAAATCTGCTTAGGAAGGTTTAACCCTATAGTCATAACCAAGGCTCGAACTCGTAGCGGCTTGCTTCTTTCCTTTCGACTCAGGGCATCAGCCACCACGTTCGCCTTTCCTGGATGATATCGGATCTCACAGTCGTAGTCGCTCAACAATTCTAACCAACGTCTTTGCCTCATATTCAGCTCCTTCTGGTCGAGAATGTGTTGCAAACTCTTATGATCAGTGAACACAACGCACTTGGTACCGTACAGATAATGTCTCCACATTTTCAGGGCAAACACTACTGCACCAAGCTCTAGGTCGTGTGTGGTATAGTTCTTCTCGTGAACCTTGAGTTGGCGGGATGCGTAAGCTATGACCTTCTCTCTCTGCATCAAAACCGCGCCCAACCCTTTATGCGAAGCATCGCAATATACCACGAAGTTCTCACTTCCCTCTGGTAAAGCCAAAATCGGCGCACTACACAACTTTTGCTTCAACAACTGGAATGCAGCTTCTGCCTTTTCTCCCCATTCAAACTTCACGCTCTTCTGAGTCAGTTTCGTCATAGGTCTAGCGATTTTTGAAAAGCCTTCGATAAATCGTCGGTAGTAACCGGCCAAACCTAGAAATTGACGAATCTCGGTGGGTGTCTTGGGCGACGCCCAATCCTTGATTGCCTCAATCTTCGCGGGATCAACGTGAATGCCTTCACTATCAATCACGTGACCAAGAAATTGTACCTTCGACAGCCAAAACTCACACTTTGAGAACTTGGCGTACAATTCTTCCTTCTTCAATAAATTCAAGATCAACTTAAGATGTCCTTCATGCTCCTTTCTGCTTTTGGAGTAGATCAAAATATCATCGATGAATACAATCACGAATCTATCCAGATATGGTTTGCACACCCTATTCATCAAGTCCATGAAAACTGCTGGTGCGTTAGTCAAACCAAACGGCATTACTTGGAACTCGTAGTGACCATAGCGTCTTAACTGCTGTCTCTTAAAAGTCTTCCTCAGACACTCTAGTAGTGATAACAGATCTCAGGTCGATCTTAGTAGACTCTTGACCCTTGAAATTGCCCCAAACAAATCATGATCCTCGGAAGTGGGTATCGGGTCTCGCACTGTAGCTTGTTCAGTTCACGCTAGTCGATAACATCCAAAAAGAACATCTTTCTTCTTGACAAACAAAACTGGTGTCCCAAGGTGAGGAACTCGGTCTTCATAAATCCTCTGTTCGAAATGTGTATACAACTGAGTAGACAACTCTCTGTGCATTTAGGCTGTGTAATTGTACGGTGCTGTGCTACAGGTGAAGCACTAGGGACTAATTCGATTTGAAATACAACTTGTCGTGAGCAGGCAGTAATCGGGCAGATCTTCTGGGAAAGACTTCCGGAAATTCCCGTACGATCGGTACGTCCTCAAGTCGCCTCTCCTCCGACTTATCCTCAGCTTTCTTGGATGTAAACTGTGCCAAGATACTTTGACATCCTTTATCAAATACTTTTGGGTCTTGTGCACGATATGAATTAGGCCTTACTTCCCTACCACATTATCACTGGATTTATCAAACCTCATTTCCATAAGGAATACGAACAACCTTCTCGTCATAACGATCAACGCTGTGGTACTTCGCCAACAATTCCTTACCAATGATGACGGTCAAAACTACCAAGCTCTATGGGCATTAGATCTATGTTGAACGGATGACCTAATAATCCTAACGTGCAACCTCTAAGAACAATATTTGTTTCTAAAATTCTCACATCGGCAAGTTCTACGGCATAACTGGTGTCTAAAGTGGTTGGTGCAACATCAAGCAAAGCACTAAAGGTAGTCGACACAAAACTTCTATCGGCACCCGAATCGAATAACATAGAAGCATAACAGTTATTGAGAAGAAACGTACCCGTGACAACGTTGGAATCAGGGTTTGTTCCTCCTCTACCAATGGTGTAAGCTCTCGCCGTAGCTTCGTTACCTCCAGTCTGGTTTCCAGTCTTATTTCCATTCTTGTTTCTTGTTCGGTTTCTATGATTTTGATTCCTCAACTTAGGATAATCCTTCCTGAAAAGTCTTGGTCTTCCACACTCATAACAAATAATACCCTGTTGATTTCCAACTGGAGCCCTCTGAGTGTTTGGAGCAATAGCAGCCCTACAATCCCTAGTCTGATGTCCAACCTTCTTACAGTTTCCACACCTCATAGTACACAACCCTTCATGGTGCAACCTGCACTTATTGCAGTAGGGTAGTGGCCCAGCATACCCCTTTCTTTCATTGTTCCCAGCCGTATAAGCTCTGGCCACATTCTGCCCACTAGTATTTTGCCTCTTGAACGGCGGTTGCTGTCCACGGTTATCCCTTAGGTTACTTTCCATCCTCCTCTTATTCTCAGCACTCCTTGCAGCATAACCCTGGACCTTCTTGTCCATCAATTGGTTAGCAATGCGTATAGCATCAAATTCGGTAATTTTCGCGACAAGCAAAGTCTTGGAAATTAATTCATCAACTAGCACTATGATCTCGCTATAAAGTGGGAAAAATATTTCGGTCCCTCCTTTTTGCTTGTCCACAACCACGGTCCCACAACATACATACAGGCATAGATCCATTTTGAATTTTTGCTACAATTTAACAAGTCACGAACTAATTTTCCTTACTTAAGGGCTTACACCATGTCCTAGCTACAACAACCCTCATATTGAAAAGACAAAAATGGTCCCCTTTTTGCTGGATGTCCTCTCCTATCTCACGGCACACACACATGTGTGTGTGATTTTTTGCTAGTTATATACATATATACAAGCTCATTCTTAACCATTTCTCACCAAAGAAAAACACACTACCTTTCTCTTTTTCTTCCTCTTTAGCCGAACTAAAACCCACAGAACGCCAATCCCTTTGTTTTTGTTTGATCATCACTTTGAAGATATATTGTTCGTAGTTGATTGGTTAGTTCATCGGGTAATTTATAAAACTACGTTGGGTTGTTTTTGATTTCTAATCTACCTTTCCGTCTGTTTCTTGTAAAGTCATCTGTATTTTTCATAAATAAGATTTACATTTGCATTCGTATGATCATGCTCCGAACAAGGTGTACAAAGCGGATGCATTGTTAAAATTAATTAACGAGTTTTTCTATAAAACTACAAGTCACAAAAATTAATATTTTTTCTTTAAAATGGAGGAAATATAAAAAAGTAGTAGTACTTATTGCATTTAAAAGTTCATTATATTAATGTTGATAATATATGATTGCTATTATTAACGGCTATACCTCGTTTTATTTAAGATTTATCGTATATTAAGTTTGAATATTGTTGGCGAAAAGATTAAGTTAGATGTTGGATTTGTTATAAGCGTAAGTTGAATGTCGAAGAGGTTTAGGTTTAGAACGGATTTGTTGCGATATTTGAGGTGTTGTCGAAAATATATCGGATATACTTGCGAGCCAATAAAAGATGCACTTTGTAAAATAGATAGTTTCACGAGTCGAGATTTATAAAAATGGAAAGTCTATATTTTTAGAAAGGTCATGCCGAAATTTCGTAAAATTTATAAAAGCATCGAAAATATACTTTTATTATCAAACTTATGATAAAATGTAGAAAAACGTAAGAGTCGAGTTTAGGTCAACATTTTTAGTTATCGAGTCAACGTTGATATGTCGGGACACACTAAAAGACGAAATACACTAGAGGACGAAATACACTAAAAGACGAAACACACTAAAAGACGAAATACACTAAAAGACGAAATACACTAAAAGACGAAATACACTAAAAGACGAAATGTACTAAAAGACGAAATACACTAAAAGACGAAATACACTAAAAGACGAAATACACTAAAAGACGAAATATTTTCTAAGATGTTTTGAAGTGTCGAGACTTGTCAAAACTTATAACTTTCGAAAGTACGTTTTAAAAAGAGATACGCCGTGTCTACTTGTGCTTGGATGATCAGTTCTTGCGTAAGCGTTATTCGTTGTACATCATTCTTAAACGACAACTATATGATAGGTTGTCGCTAGAACCGTGAGATTCACTTTCACTTGATTGATTCCTTTTGATCCACTACCCGTATAAGGTGAGTTCATAGCCCCACTCTTTTACTCGTTTTGAATAAATGTTTTATAACTTGGGGTGAGAAACATTGCTTGTTTTTAAAACTGGACACAAGTACTTTCGAAGATTTTTCCCTCTTTACCTTGTTTTGCCTAAAGTAGCGTTTAACCAATACTCAAAACTACTTGCCCCATTTATCATGAACCGCAATACTCTTGAGCACGAGAAGGTGACTCGGTCGAGGAGCGCGGTGTTATAAATAAATCTATTGGACTAATTATCCCTATCCTGGTGAGTAGCCTCACCTACACACGGGGTGCCCTTAAACGATATATACCCATGTGGAACTTAAAGAAGGTAGTCTTGGTCAGTTACCTCGGGGGGGGATTGTTTCAACCAAGCAATTCACCTAGTGCTAAAAACGTAATAAGCTTCGGTGTCATGAGCTTAGCGCAACGTAAATACCTTTTTTATGTGAAGTTGTATTTGTTATAAATGTACGCATAACCGGTTGATACCTTGCGGATCCACGTAACATCGATTCAACTAAACCTAAGAATTCACTCAACTTATTTGACGTTTTAGAGCATGTTTTTTCTCAGGTGCATAGCATGGATTCTGTTGATTGACTTATGTGAAATCTATTTGCCGAACCCGGTTTTACCAAGGATTTATACTATGTCTTTAAATATACCGTGTTGAACTTATTTAGCCTTCCGCATATTTAACTTTGAATCTTTTAAATTTACGATGTAAAACTTATTATTATTAATATCAATCTATGCAACATTGTTTATTTTCAAACGTACCCTTAAGGTCGTTCTTTATGCTTTGTACTGAGAAAGGGAAATCAATTCACAGCCTCCGAAACACATGTTCCGTCCAGCCCCTCTGGGGTGTACTGTTTGGTATCAAGAGCCAAGGTTAGAGAACCAGTAGTATAAATCTAGGTCCTGACTATAACAATTATGTGAACCTACGTGTTATAGTACCTTACGTGATCTTACATAGTACTATACATAACTAAGTGCTGACTTAAATAATATATACCGAATTAAAATACAAGTATATCTAATATTTCTAAGTGTTTCTTACTTCATCCTATCATGAAGTGCTCAGATGACCTCACATCATTCATCATTCATTCATTCTGTTTTGCATTCATAAATCCAGTTACCAACACCCATTCATATTTTGCCATCATGCAATGGTTGATATAAAGAGAATTATATGAACTTTGGCTTATTCAGTTAAGCTATTTCAGTATCTCAATTTCATTGGATTCAACTGAGGATACATAGGGACACCGCTGGAACGAGTGAATCTGTTCGGTACACCCTGACTAACTATTCCTGATCACCGTACACCAGTGATTTCGCCCACCTGCTACTCAACTGACACACCATGATACCCACAGAGACACCTATCATAGCATCCTACTAAACACCATCCCCATAATATACATCCAGCTTCTCTGATTACTCACCTGCATCTGATTCAAGTCAGATCCATCTGAGGATCACAATCATCAGACCATATACCACCATACCAGCTACCTCACCATTATTATCATCGACGATGACCCTACAGACATTGATCCAGCCAGATACACCATCAGCACCTACACATATACACCCACCTTTCACTGAGATTACCGCTTTCTACCCAGAGATCACCTATCATACACATCGTCGAGTTATCTTTCTAGCACTAGGACATCCTATTTCCATATGGTCGACCCTTAAACCGCTTACCATCATTAATGGGCCGGTACACATAGACTGCAAGTAAAGGGTAGGACCGTACCCACTCATCATCTTGCTGTGAGACATTCTAACCGATCATATCTTCATCAGAATCGTCATCAGAGCACTCATCAGATTATCATTCGATGCTTCATCTGATACATCTTTTCAGACACACATTGACAGAATCATTCCCCCCACCCTTCACCAAATTTACCGATGTACTTCTGCGGAGCCATCTCGACAAGAGAACGTGGTCACTTATTGACATCTGTACCTGCATTAACACCTGTATCCGAAGCTTAATCTTCTGTCTGTGCTGATTTGGATACCATCGCCTAAGAGAGTTATAGGATTCTGGTTATTCGACAGATTAGATGTGATCATAAGAGAGACTTAGTTTAGGGATGATGCTTATTGTCAGGTTAGTAATGAGCCTCATTTAGAGCAGATATGATTCCAGAGATTCAGGCAGAGATTGACGATGTTTTGCTTACGCATATGCTCTTAGGATAGAGGGATTGAATGCTAGAATTGAAGTTGAGAGCTATTGATCGAGATGGAAGACAGAGATGGTGTTAGAGGCCCGGTTGAGGACAGAGTTAGAGGGTTACGCATCCTGTGATGCCAGAAGGATATCCCCTGCGTCCTCAGGATGGAGCAGCTATAGGTTACGTATGCGACATTGGGAGATTTGTTCAAAGGATCCATGATCATACTCAGGCTCTCCTAGTCTATCGTATACAGCATTGAGGGAGTTCAATAGAGCAGTGGACACCAGATTTTTTGGGGTTGAGTCGGCAGTTATTGCTTTGACTGAGAGGCTTGTTGAGTTGGAGAGGGATAACATGAGGCTTAAAGGCACTGCGAGTGTTGAGAGTCAGAGATTTGATCGACTCCAGCGCGGCATGTCACGTATGCAGAGGGAGTTGAGACAGATGCGACGACTTCGATTTTATGACCGAGTGAGAGTTGGCAGACTTGAGGCGTGTGCTAGGAAGTACATGGGCTACCGTCCTTAGTGATGTTCTTAGTAAGCAAGCATTTAGTTAGTAGCATTTATGTGATGACCGTATAGTAAGAACACGTATTTTTTTGTATTTTTGAAACATTTCGATAATCCCAATATTCGATGATATGAAATTGATATTTATCTATGATATGACGACATGATTTGATTTACTTATGCTATTGTGTCATGCATTATGGGATTTCCGTGGATATGTATTTTGGTCGTGTATTTTCTATGTGATTAATTGTAAATTTTATTTAATACCGTCAGTGATCTCGCATTACCTAGAAATCTCATCGAGTGTTATGTTGATATGTTGTAGGAAGATGCCTAGCACCAGATCTGGAGTGTCCATGACTCGTGAGGAGTTTGAAGAAATGGTTACTCGCCGAGTAGCTGAAGAAATGGAGGCTCGTGAAGCCGCCAGGACCCTTGAACCCCTGAATGAGAATGTGGATGAACTAGAAGGCGAGAACGGAGGAAATGGAAATAGAGGAAACAGAGGAAATAGAATGAGGGAATAGGAAGTGGGGGAAACGCGAAATGGAAACAGAAATAGGAATCATGGTATGAACTATGGAGGTTTCATGCCAGTGGCTAGAGAGTGCACTTTCCAAGACTTCTTGAAGTGCAAGCCACATAATTTCTCAGGGACTGAAGGCGTTGTCGGATTGACCCGCTGGATCAAGAAAATGGAGATTGTGTTCAATATCAGTAATTGTCCATCGAAGTACCAAGTGAAATATGCTACATGCACACTTCAGGACAGTGCTTTGACCTGGTGGAACTCTCATAAGAGAACCATTGGTGTTGAGGCTGCATATGCCATGAAAGAAAACGACTTGACTGCTTACACTCAAAGTTTCATGAGTTTATTTTGTAGTGTACTAGAATGGTCCCTGATGAAGAAGATAGATGGAAAGTTTATTGGAGGTTTATATCGAACAACATTCAAGGGAATGTGATTCCTGTAAATCCACCAACTCCAATATGCTATACGCATTGCAAACCATAGATGACATGAAGGACCAGGTTATGCAGCAAAGGAGTGCTGAGGAAAATAGAGGATGGAGATAAACCTAAGGGATAACCGAGGAACATCTACCGCCATTTCAAGATGCAAAATACTAGTGGGCAAAATGTGGCCAGAAGCTTATATCGCGCTGAAACAACTGAAAGAAGAGGATTATGTGGGCCACTACCCTACTGCAATAAGTGCAGAAATCACCATGAAGGTGATATGAACATGAGGTGTGGAAACTGTAAGAAGTTGGGTCATCAGACTAGGGATTGTAGACTGCTATTGCTCCAACACACTAAGGGCCCAGTTGGAAATCAGCATGGTATATTTTGTTATGAGTGTGGAAGACCAGGACATTTCAGGAAGATTCTCCTAAGATGAGAAATCAGAACATGATCACGTGGAACTCAGACAAAGAAACAAGAATGGAAACAAGACTGAAACCAGACTGTAGGTAACGAAACTCGGCGCGAGCTTACCTATTGGTGGAGAGGAACAAACCGCTGATCCAATGTTTGTCACAGGTACGTTTTCTTCTCAATAACTGTTAGCTTCTATGTTTGTTTCGATTCGGTGCGATAGAAAGTTTTGTGTCAACAAACTTTAAGCGCTTTGCTTGATGTTACACCAACCACTTTAGACACTAGTTATGCAGTAGAACTTGCCGATGGAAGAATATCAGAAACCAAATATTTTGTTTCTTAGTAGATGCACGTTAGGGTTTATTAGTCACCTTCGACATAAACTAATGCCCGTAGAGCTTGTAGTTTTGACGACATATTGTAAAGGAGTTGGTTGGCGAAAATACCACGCGCTGATTCGTATTGTGATGAGAAGGTTTTGTTTCGCATTCCTTATGGAAATGAGGTGTTGATAATCCGAGGTGATAATTACGACAGCGGAAAGTAAGTGAATATCATATCATGCACGAAGACCCAAAAGTATATTGAGAAATGATGTCAAGTTTATCTGGCACAAGTTACGACCAAGAAAGCTGAGGATAAGTCAGAGGAGAGGTGACTTGAGGATGTGCCAATCGTACAAGAATTTCCAGAAGTCTTTCCAGAAGATTTGCCTATGATTTACTGCCTGACGAAAGTTTGAATTTCAAACCACTTAGTCCCTGGTGCTAGCACCTGTAGCACGAGCACCGTATCAATTAGCACCAGCCGAAATGCAAGAGTTATCCACTCAGTTGCAAGAACTTTCTGACAGAGGATTTATAAGGCCGAGAGTTCCATCACACTTGGGAGCACCAGTTTGTTTGTCAAGAAGAAAGATGGTTTCTTTACGGATTTTTATCGACTATCGTGAACTGAATAAGCTTACTGTGAAGAACCGATACCCACTTTCGAGAATCAACGATTTATTTGATCAATTACAAGGGTCAAGAATCTATTCTAAGATCGACCTGAGATCTGGTTATCATCAACTCAGAGTTCGCAAGGAAGACATTTCAAAGACAGCATTTAGGACTCGCTATGGTCACTACGAGTTCCAAGTAATGCCGTTTGGTTTGACTAACGCACCAGCAGTCTTTTATGACCTTTGATGAAATAGTGTATGCATAAACATATCGGATAGATTCAAATTGTAATCATCTGATGATATTTTTGGTCTACTCCAAAAGCAGAAGGAGCATTGAAGACATCTTAAAGCGGATCTTGAATATATTGAAGAAGGAAGAATTGTACGCCAAGTTCTCAAAGTGTGAGTTTTGGCTGTCGAAGGTACAATTTCTTGGTCACGTGATTGATAGTGAAGGCATTCACGTTGATCCCGCGAAGATTGAGGCAATCAAGGATTGGGCGTCACCCAAAACACCCACCGAGATTCGTCAATTCTTAGGTTTAGCTGGTTACTACCGGCGATTCATCGAAGGATTTTCAAAAATCGCTAGACCGATGACAAAGTTGACTCAGAAGAGCGTGAATATGAATAGTGGAGAAAAGGCAGAAGCTGCATTTCAGTTGTTGAAGCAAAAATTATGTAGTGCACCAATCTTAGTCTATACCAAGGGAAGCGAGAATATCGTTATAATATTGCGATGCATGTGCAGAAAAGGGGTTTGGCGTGTAGCGGTTTTGATGATGCAGAGAGAGAAGTCCATAGCTTAACGCATCCCGCCAACTCAAGGATCACGAGAAAAACTATACCCACACGTCCTAGAGCTTGGTGCAGTAGTGTTTGCCCTGAAAATGTGGAGACATTATCTGTATGGTACCAAGTGCGTTGTGTTCACCGATCATAAGAGTCTGCAACACATACTCGACCAGAAGGAGCTGAATATGAGGCAAAGACGTTGGTTAGAACTGTTGAGCGACTACGACTGGATTCGATAGTAATCCAGAAAGTCGAACGGGAGGTTCATCACACATAATTTCAAAGGGCAAGTCCCAATCAGGGGC
Source organism: Tanacetum coccineum (assembly GCA_026074375.1). NCBI lineage: Eukaryota > Viridiplantae > Streptophyta > Magnoliopsida > Asterales > Asteraceae > Tanacetum > Tanacetum coccineum. The sequence continues at coordinate 26,820 of BQNB010008183.1, forward strand.
AACTAATATCGGAGCTTCGGTTAGTTTCTTCTTAAGGGTCTCGAATGCCTCTTGACATTCGGTCGAGAAAATGAATGGAGTCTCTTTTTCAAGAAGATGGGTCATCGGCCGGGCGATTAACTCCGAATTCCTTTGACGGGCGTGAGAGGAGGTAATTTTACAATAACATCAACTTTTGCCCTATCTACCTCAATCCTAGATTTTGAAATCTTGTAGCTGAGGACAATGCCCTCTTTGACCATGAAGTGGCACTTCTCCCAATTTAGAACAAGATTGGTGTCTTCGCACCTTTTGAGCATTTTGTCTAAATGGGAGAGGCAAGATGAGAAGGAATCCCCGAAGATCGAGAAATCATCCATAAAGACTTCCATAGTTTCCTCGATCATGTCATAGAAAATGGCCATCATGCACCTTTGTAACGTGCCAGGAGCATTACATAAGCCGAAAGGCATACGTCGATAGGCAAATGTTTCATCAGGGCAAGTGAAAGTAGTTTTCTCTTGGTCTTGTGGGTCAATCGGGATTTGAAAATACCCGGAGAATCCATCTAAGAAACAATAGTACTCATTACCAGCTAATCGTTCTTACATTTGGTCCTTGAAGGGTAACGGGAAATGGTCTTTTCGGGTGGCATAGTTAAGTTTCCTATAGTCAATACAAACATGCCACCCGGTAACTAACCTAGTTGAAATTAACTCGTTATCTTCATTTGTCACAACGGGCATTCAACCCTTTTTGGGTATACCAATGCACGGGGCTAACCCAGGACTATCGAGTGATAGGGGTAAAATTAATCCGACATCAAGGAGTTTTACAATTCCTTTTTGATAACTTCATGATTTTTGGATTACCCTTCTTGATGTTAGGACCTCCTCGCGTTTAAATCATCCTACTACTTAGATTTTGTGAGTGCAAATTGAGGGTCAAATCCCTTTATGTCAGAAGAGTTTCCAAAGCAATTGATTGCTTGTGGAGACTTTAAATCCTTTATGAGCGTTCCTTCTTTTGTCTTTCAAGTTTTTTTAGCAATAATGACAGGTAATTTATTGGTACCCTCCAAAAATGCATACTCGAGATGAGAAGGTAAGTCCTTGAGTTCAAGCTCTGAGGGTTTATCAACTGAGGATTTAACGCTTTTAAGTTCTTCACATTTTAGGTCCTTCGGAGGGAGAGGAGAGTATGGGTCATTATTTAACATTTTTTTTCTTATTTTTTTTTTTTTTTTCTTCCAATTAGACGAATGTCTCCATCCGGATCAAATTCAGCATCATCAATTCCCGGTGGAATTGAGTTATTTGCAAAACAGGCTTCAATTTCTTATAGAATGAAATCACCTCCCTCAAATGGAGTAAGGGAAGGTGAAGATTTAGCAATGATGGGTTTAGAAATTGGAGTGGGATTGCACTCTCGAAATTTGTAGAAAATCCTAACACTTCTTGAGAATACTCCTCACAAGCTATATCGATGACATCGATTCGGTTAATTGATTCAACATCATTGTAGGAGTATCTTGAAGTGTTACCAACTTTGAATGTTATGGCTTCATCACTCACTTGGAGAGTTAATTTCACCGTAAACAATCAAGAAAAGCTCGTGCCGTCTCTAAAAAGGGTCTCCCGAGAATTAGGGACCTCGAGGATCGACAACATAATCAACGACTACAAAGTCGGCTGGAAAATGGAAACTTTCCTACTCTCACAAAGACATCTTCGGCAATGCCGGTTGGTCTAGTAGTAGACCGGTCCGCAAGCTCAAGAATCATTTGAGTAGGAGTAAGTTCGGGGAGTGAAAGCTTCTTCCATATAGAGAGAGGCATCAAGTTGATGCTTGAACCGAGATCAGGCAAGGCTAAGCATTCAACTATCTCTGGAAAATTACATGGAATGAGGAATTTACCGAGGTCTCCTAGTTTTTCGGGTAGCTTCTTTAGGATAACTGCCGTACAATTCTCATTCACCGGTGTATTGGCTAATTCAAATAATTTCTCCTTATTGTCGAGAAGATTCTTGAATGTGGAAGAAAGAATTTGGGATGTAGAGTGTAAATATCCGTTGAAGTAAGATCGAAGTGACACGGCTTCGAAAGTTTGAGAAAGAAACTTCATCATTTTTGATGGTAGTCTGTCTCTTTCTCGGAGCTTTGGGTAGTTGAGTCTTAAAGGATAAGGTAAAGCTGGTTTAGGCTTAGGAGCGTTAACGGGCTCAGAGGTTGGTGCTTGAGGTTGGACATCCAGAGGTTGGACTTTTTTGGTACTTAGTTGCACCGGATCCTTTGTCACCTCAGGCTCTCGTTCCACCACCTTGGGAGAAGAAGAGAAAGGAGGGGGAATCGGAGGTCCATCGTAAGAAACACCACTTCGGGTGGTGATTACTTTCAAGTCACCTTTCGGGTTAGTAATAGTATTGCTAGGAAGAAGACCCAAACCCAAACCTGAAGGTTTGTTCATTTGAAAGTAACTGCTCAACATGTTCTCAAGCTTATTATTTCGTTGCAAAATAGTGGCGTGAAATTCGTTTTTTAACTCAGTTTTCATATTAGTGATTTAATTTTGCATAGCTCTCATGTTTGTTTCATTAACTTTCATGTAATTTGTGAGCTCATTTGACAAAGCAGCTTGAGCTGGTAGAGTCAGAGCTTGGTAATTTGAATTTCCTGGGTTGTAATTATTTCCCCGGTTTAGATTGTTTTGAACTGGTGGAAAACCGGATTGTCAAACTTGATGAGCTACACTCAGAGGGAGGTGTCCAGCATTTCCCTGATTATAGTTTACTGTGGCTGCAGAAACATATGCTTGAATATTATCTTGATAACCTAAAGCGTTGCCATCGGTGGCAAGACACTGGGAGTAAGGGTGTGGACCACCACAAGTAGCACAACTCTCTTCAACCGCTTTAATGGAAGCTGGAGGTGGGGTTGTGTTTTTAAGAAGTAAAGCCTTAACGGCATCGGTAAGTGCAGCAACATCGGGTGAAAGACCCAAGGTAGAAGTGTTCGTACTCACTTTGGCAACAACCGGTCTGTTTCGTGAAGTGCGAACTTTCAACTTATTCTCGATAAGGGTTAAAGCATCCTTAGGAGTCTTAGTCAAAAGATTGCCACCGGCGGCTGCATTCAACGAATCTTGATCGGTTGATGTTAAGGAATTATAGAAAGTATCAATTTGGTGTAATTTTGTAAAACTGTGATGTGGGTATGCACGAAGGAGATCTTTGAATCGCTCCCATGCCTTACAGATGATTTTCATATCCGTTGCTGTATATTCGTAATCCTCATTGCGGAGATTTGTGGTTTTTAAAGGAGGAAAGAATTGGTTAATGAATTTGGAAACAAGATCTTCCCAAGTCACTATAGAGCGAGGGGGTTCTTTTTCAAGCCAAATCCGGGCTACCCCTTCGATGGAAAACAGGAAAAGTATAAGCTTAATTGACGAATTAGGCACATCTTTATAACTTAACGTCGAGTTATCTTGTTGATACCATACGAAATATGAGCTGTGGATCTTCCTTCTCAAAACTTAAAAATTGCTTAAAACGTTACAAGATTGAGTAAACCGGTGTTTAAAGCTCAAATTCTCCACTTGAATTACGCCTGGGGAATAATAACGATCGCATTCGTAACCTCGATGGGTGCTTGGAGCAATTCCGCCATAGTACGTTTATCGACCATCGTAACTACGGGTTTTTCAACAATAGTCGGATCGACTTGTTGGGAATGTTTTTTATTACGACGTCTTCTGGGAGTTATTGACGGTTCGACAATTGGACCTGATGAGCGAGTGCGCATGCACTAAAAACAAATCTTTTATTAAAAATTAAACTTAAAAATTTTTTTAGCACGAAAGTCAAAGTGCTACGGTTAGCTATATAGAAAAAAGCACAAAGACGCGGAGGAGCAGGTTAAGCGCGAAGAGATTTTTAAAAACACTTCTCACTTTCGGGTCGAAGTTCATAGGATCAACCCTCCTTATACCTCTCTTATAGTTTGTAATCCTAAAGGTGAGCGAATTTAACAATGACAACTCGATTTCTTTTGTTGGTTTTTTAATATTTTTTTAATTTTTTTTGCATTACTTTATATAATTTTTTTTGTATTTTTTTTATTATAAAAAAAGTCACAAAAACAAAAGAATAACTTTAGGAGGAGGATAGGATCTTCTAAAAACAATTCTTTCAAACGATAACTTGAAATTGTACACAGCCTCCACGGCAACGGCACCAAATATTGATCGAGGGTCATTAGTATATATATATATATATATATATATATATATATATATATATATATATATATATAATATAGGTAAATCGGCAAATCACTTTTAACAAGCGATAAACCAACTCACAATTAAAATATAATTCCGTAAGTATCGACTTTGAAAGTAACCCCTTCTAATCGTTTCACGGGTCGTTTATGTTCTGACGAGGCGTGAATTGAACTTTTTGTTGAAGTTTGTGATCGGGATTTTGAATAGATTAAGATTTTTGATTTGGATTCTAATTTCTACAAATATAAATCAAATAACAAATAAAGGCAATCAATAATTAAAGCAATTAAAGATTTGAACTAAAAACGTTAACGGGAATTTAAAAACGCAACCTAAAAACTTAAAACATCAAATTTACGCTGGGAAATGTAATTTAATTTTTAAAAGACCTTAACTGATTAATAAAAAATTTAAAAAAGAATTATAATTTTTTTTGAACTTTTATTTAAATTTATTTGAATTAAAAAACAGTTTTAATCTAAAAATAATATTAAACTAAATTATAAAATTCTAAAAAATCAGGGAAAATAGTTTAAGTGATGCAGAATGCAAGAAAAATAATACTTTTGAAAAACTGCTTATAAATAAGCAGTTAATAAGCCAAACAGCTTATAAAGCTAATTGGCTAAAAACACCTTAAAACCAATTGCACCCCAAACACTTTCAGAAAAGTCCAAAGGGCGCAGATGGTAAAAGGGTGAGGGTGTTGGTCGAGTGCTAGGTCGAGGTCTCGGGTTCGAGTCTCCTTCGAGTGTCCTATCACTTACCTTTTTATTTTTTAAAACTTTTTTAACACAACTTTTTATTAAGCTAAAATAATACTTTTTTACAGAAACACTTTTTCTGAAAAGCTTTAATAAGCCAGGAATAAGCTAAAAGGAGTGACAAATTACTAAAAATGCTTATAAGCTTTATTGTTAGCTTAGCCTTGCATATAAGCTTCTAAAAGCTTAGCCCAAAGTCGAATAAGCTTATAAAACATAGTACCTAACCTAAAGCAAACTATAACAAGATTATATCAAATCCATATAAGCCTTAAGTCTAGAATCTCAAATAAACTTTTTGATAAAACTGATTAACAAAACAGCCTAAGGGGGAACTTTTAAACTAATTTTTAAGGGACAAAAGCTATAAGCTAATGGGTAAAAGCTTAAAACAGGTGAAGTTCAATAACCAAACTACTCAAATAAGCAAGAAATTTGCATTTTGATTAACTAAATAAGCTAGAAAAAGCTAATGAAAATGGGAGTTTAGCTGTTTTTGGTTTTTGGCAGTTTAAGGAAAGGACTAAGTAGCTACTTGCAGGCTTAAAAATAAGCTAGTAAAAGCTGATGAAACTCCAAAATAAGCTGAAACAGATCAAGTTTATACTGCAATAAGCTTATGCAGCCAAAATGAGATCCTTAAACATCTTATAACTAACTTAGATTAGAGCTTGAAAATGGACTTTTAAACCTTTTGAAAATGATGCATATGACAGATTTAAGCTAAAAACACAAGTAACAATTGCAGTCTTGAAACAACTTTTTCATAATGCAAATCTAGACTAAAATGAAACAAAAACACACTTATTGATTGGCAAGTTTCACAATCAATTACAAGCAGTTAGAAAAAACTCTAAGACCACAGATTCTAAGATTATTTAGGGTAAACATTAAAAATGACTTTCAAACCATAAAAACTTTTGAAAACAGTTCCTAATACCTTAAAAGAGCTTATTGGATTTGGCTTATCAACCAAAGTTGACAACAAACAGCACTAACCAAGGTTAGTGCTGCTGTCCCAAACACCCCTTTAAAATCATAAAACTCATTTTAAGCTTTTAAAATAGATTTCTAAAGAGTGAAAAGTGAAAATCAGATAAGCATAAGTCATTTAGATTATAAATGAGCAATAACATCATAGTGATAAGCACTAGAATAAGCAGATTCAAATAAGCAGTTTTAAGGCAATATTAAGCAGTTTAAATGAAATCCAAACCAAAGGACATAAAAATTAAAACATAAACATGATAAGCATTTAAAAAGATAGAATAAGCAATAATTAAGCATAAATAAGACAGAATAAGCAGTAAATAAGCAGTGACAGAAATAAGCTGTAAAATGGAAAATTAGAACTCACTTGATCCTTTTTGGTACAATGCTTGGAAAGTAAATTGACAATATTCAAAAGACAGAAAACGTTAAAAAAATGTAAATAAGCAATAAGCTATACTACTCCTAAGCTAGATATCCTTCTGTGTGACATTCTTCTCCCTTTTATAGGGGGTGTGAGGTGCGTCTAGGCTTCAAAGGGCGTGTCAATCACTCCAAATCATTCTTCAATCAGTCCTCAATCATGATCTTGGCCCTTAACTTCCTTCAATCATTCCATAATAGCTTTTGGAAAGCTATTATTGTCGTCAATCAATATTAAACCCGTACATTTGACTTCCCTTAATTCCAGGACGTGTAATCTTGCCTAATGAGAGGTCTTCGGGGTGGATTTGGCTTGGTTTGGGCCTTCCCGCCAAATTCGGTATTATTTTATTATTCTTCAAAATTGGGGTTAAAGAGATAATGGGTTTTAGGGTCTTGGGGACTAACGGTGTAAGGGTGTAGGGACTGGCGGTGTTAGTCCTTGAGGACTAACGGTGTAATAAGGTGTATGGTTTAAAGGAAACGGGCTATTAAGGCTTTGGACTTAGGCTTGTTTTGGGTCGGTTTGGGTAAGGAATTGGTTTTGGGTTTTTTAAGGGTTTATTTGTTATTTAAGCTTAAGTCTTGTGTGCTAATGGGCTAATCCAGTCCATTAACTTGGGTTGGGTTGGCCCACTAAGATGCATGCGCCTTTGGCTTTGGTTTTCCATGCTCTTTCCAATCCCGTGCTCGGTTTTGTCCTGTTTTGCCTTGTTTTTGTCTTTTTATGAATATCCGTTACCTACAAGCAACACAAAACAAGCATATATTTGGCATTTTATGCCCGTTTTTTGTTATTTAAGCTCGTTTTAATGAGATAAAGGTATGTGTATTTAATCACATACCAACACTTTTGTCCTGCCATTGCTTAAACATATAATACATCATGGGGGGTTTATAGATACACCCATATACTTAAACTTTTACATACTCGATTATTTACAATCTAACTAATGACCCAATTTTAGATGGATCAATATAACATGGAGCTTACTGAGCTCTATTGGGGGTAATAAATTACTTCTTCCCTAATTCTTCATAAGATGAATACTACCATGAATCCTAATCGTCCCAAAACTGTATTTACAATGATAAGGACTTAGCAATCGTATACTCAATAATTAACTTGGTTTAAAATAATAATGTACTAAAAGTGAGTACATACAAGGTAGGATGCGATTTAGGTGTAACTGTCACACCCTCAGCCGGGGCCTGGACAGAATACGTGTCCGGAGGCGTGACTTTATTGAGTATCTCAAGTACAAAGCATAAAGAACGACCTCTAAGGGTACGTTTTGAAAAATAAACACCGTTGCAAGGTTTTAAAATAATAATAATAAGTTTTACATCGATTGAATTTAAAAGATTCAAAGTTAAAATGCGGAAGCTTAAATAAGTTCAACAACGGTATTTAAAGACATAGATAAATCTCTGGTAAACCGGTACAGGCAAATAGACTTCACATAAGTCAAGCAACAGCATCATGCCTACGCACTCGGAGAAGAAAAACATGCTTAAAACGTCAACATAAAGTTGAGTGAATTCATAGGTTTAGTTCAAACGTTGTTATAGTGGACCACAAGATATCAAAACGTATGCGACAATTATAACAGATACAACTTCACATAAAAAGTATTTACGTTGCACTAAGCTCATGACACTGAAGCTAATTACGCAAGATAGCATGTACATTGCTATAAGTATTTGTTTGCCCTTCCAGGTGTCCGACCAAAGATAACCTAACCAGTACGACATGACATATATCCGTTTATCGGGCGCCCAGTGGGTAGTGAGCGCTACTCACTCGGATAGGTATAATTAGTCCTAATAGATCTATTTATTCATTCGCGCTCCCTCGACCGGTCCTCCAGTCAAGAGATTGACAGTTCATGATAGTTCGGGCAGTAGTGGTCTAAAAGCTACTTAGGCAACACGTAAACAGGGAAAATCTCACGTAAAGTACTTGTGTCCAGTTTTAAAAACAAGCAATATTTCTCCCCCCAAGTTATAAAACATTTAGTCAAAACGAGTAAAAGAGTGGGGCTATGAACCACCTTGATGATAAGGTAAAGAGTACACATCAAAAGTAGGGTCACTCGAAATGAACAGTGGTACACGGGTATGACCTAGAAGAATACGGGTTTCTATTTAGTCTCAGAAAGTTAATCGTAGGTGGTTGATGCATGAACGTCTATTATTTATTTTTGGTAAACGTTATCTGTGTATTAAAAACATTAGTGATCAGTTTTCATAAAAAAAACTTAAGTTGTAAGTAAGTACGTATATAATATTATATTAATTATATAAATGTAATATTATATTATTATTATCGTATAAATAATCTTGTTATTTATAATTTGACGTTTCCCAAATCGTTAAGTAATTTAATCAAAACATTTTATTATTTATGTTTTTCTAAATAATTTCTAAGTATAATATTTTTACAAAAATTCGGCATGACCCGTTCGTGTTTACTCACTTTTCCAAAGTCGTAGACTTTATCAAAAACCAATTTCAAACCACTAGTTACATTTTACAACTCAACACAATCGCTTTTCATTTAAAACAAGTCCAACGAGTCACAAAAACCCTTATTGGGCTTTTAGGCCCAATAAGCCTCTTTAATAATAAAGTACGAATTTAATAAGTCCGATATACTAAGAAGATAACAAATAAGTTCTAGGTTCATCGATAAGCTACTACAAGCTCATGATAAGCCAAGACAAATAAGTCGAACCCATAAGCTTATGTAAAAGCTTGGGCCGTGGGTTGATGTTATGGGTGACGTGGGCTTTAGGCCCATTAAGCCTTATTTGAGCTTATTGGTTAAGTCAAATAAGCTTAATGTTTTACCCTTCCAAAAATAAGCTAGAGATAAGCATATAAATATTAAAGTACAAGAAATAAGCTTGAGAAATATTTCTTTATGTTTTCTATATCACACGTGTACATATATGTATTGAACAAGTTCCAAAATAATCAAACTAGCTCTCAAATAAGCTCATAACATAAGTCGAATAAAATAAGCTCAAAAGTACAAATATTATTACATGAAAATAACCACGATCACAAAACTATGATTTCCTTGTATTCCTTTTTATAATTTTCGAACCATGTGTATACCCTTTTAGGGTTTATGTATTTTCAAAATCATTCTTTTTACAAATAAGTTGTACAACAAACATTTATGCATCAAGAAGAGTAGAAAAGTACAAGTTATTTGAGGTTTTGAAGACTTACAAAGAAAGGTGATTTTTAGAGATGAACAAAGATCAAGAACAACCCAAATGTTGTTTGTTTTATACCCGAATGATCTTAGATGATCAAACCTTCAACTTGTCTTCAAATGTAAATGATCAAAGATGAAAAAAATGTATGGATTTGTGTATGTTTGTGTTGGTTCGTGTGTTTTAGAGAGAGAGAGTGCAAGAGAAAATGAAACTAGTATGTGTGTGAAGAATGAGAATGAAATGATAAACAAATGAACTTGTATACAAGATTTACACACACACACACACACTTTAGTGTGTGCCGTGGCTAGGGAGGACAAGAAAGGGGGACCAAAACGATCCGCCAATCAAATGATAGTGTGTACATGTCCTTAACCTTAAAACTTGCAAGCTTGTCTAGAGATATTATCAAAATTTGAATCCTATGTATGCACATGCATACATAGCCGGTTATAAGAGACCAAAGGGGGGGACCAAATGGCTTCCAACTTTCTAGGGAACACTTGCTCAAATTGAATTAATTTCCAAAGCCTTTTGCTTGCAAATACATATGTATAGATTTAAACGCACATTACGCAAATAACGAAACGAGTAACGGCATCACGAAAAATTACGAAATTTTAAATATTGCTTTAAAACATAAAAACGCGGCTATTGCCAAAATACTACAACGATTGGTGTCCCGGTTCGCTCCCGGTGACGATTCTCAGATAATAACGAAACAACTTCCCGGTTAAACGGTAAAGCTAAACAAAACTTTTAAAAATTTAAATTTCTACACCGAAACGGCTACTTTATTGAACGGAAATTCTCGGGTTGTCACAACTAGCATCTCTATAATCAATTCTAAAGGATGTAGTGGCTTTGTCGATCTGGTGTACGTCCTTGGAAGCAGCTGTGTGATGAAAAGGCCTTTGATAATAGTTTATGGTCATCGTTTAGTCTTCTAAATAAGTTTAAAAGATTGTAGCAAGGTGAGATTACTGTGGCCGAATTAGGTCAGAGACCCAAATGGCGCCTCTTTGCCAGTGGGTACTCCGCCATAGCTTCTTGCTAATGTCTTGCGGAACTAAATGTCATATCATCTAAAAAACAAATATTTATTTCGTACATCATATTCCTGGGATTTCAACATTTTTTTCTTGGATAACCTTGAAACCAAACCCTTTCTACAAAAATCTTTTAAACAACCACAAGGAAAACTAAAAATAACTTGTTGCTGATCAAGAGCGTGAAAGTTACATATAGATACTATTTAAAAAAAAGTTCCAGTAGTGAAAATATTTAAACATATCAATTGATTTGTTTCGTCTATTATTGTGTTGGAAAAACAAAAACTAATCAAAGAATCTTGTTGTCATAGGTAAAAAACGATTGCTATCTGCAGTTTTCTAGTAATACATATGTAGTATTTTCCAAGATTGTATCAACCAAACAAATTGGTAGACCGGGAACTTGGGGAGCCACCGGTTCAGTTTCTTCAGCTAAACTGCTTGTTAGCGAATGGACAAAAACTGACTTGTTTAGGTGAATACAGTTACAAGCCTCTAAAATAGGTACCATTTGTATGGTATTTTTTCATGTTTGAAACTTTGAGTGATATATTGGCATTTGTAATGGATTAATTTAAGCGATGTATTAAGGATTATTCATTTTTGTAGTTTATGGATTAATCATCACGTCATCTGTTTTTTGGGACCGGTAAGCTCGTTGGGGTGTCCCGTTCGCTGCTCCCCTTATTTTCTTGAGAAGGTTGGACTTTGGTGTACATAATATGTAAAGAGGGAGGTCACTAGACATGGCCAATTGCGTCTAGCAAAACTCAAACATCATATGTCATCTATTGGAGATGGTGCGAGTCCCTAACAACATCAAAAAATACTAATGTGATGATTTGCTTGCTGTAGGATGCATGAGAGTAGAATCTGAACCATGGCGAGAATATTCAACAAGCATCTTAGATAATTACAAGAAAATAAATTACATAACGTTTTATAGAAATTTAATCATTTTAACTGCTATTATCATTAAGTGTTCGTTGTTAAAAAGATATTCATTCCTAGCTGATACGAATAGCTACCTCCTGGTCCCTAAGAAGAGAGACAAACTCAGATGAATTGGCACAGAGGAGATCAGCCAGCTGGACACCATAGATGTTTTGTAGCAAAAAGACAAGTTCAAGTCAAAGCCTTCTTCGTTGCTTTGTATGTTTGTATTTTTACGCAGGTTGATTTGCAAATCACATGTGATTTACCTCAAATCACATGTGATTTTACCTCAAATTACTTTTAATTTATGTGTGTTTTTACAGTGCTTCATGTGGAAAGATGTTTGGCTGAGCCGTTTGAAGTTCGAGTACGCCACAACTATATCGTTAGACAAGTTGAATGTGCATGCATAGAGGATGTTTGAATTGGATAAGCATCTTGAGAATTAGGTTGATGATGATGTAACATAATTAGTTAGAGTTTGACATAATTATTATAAGCATGTATATGGTAGTTTGGATTTCTTTTTGTAAAGTATGGGTTGTTTTCAGTCAAGTATCAACAGTTGTAAGTTAAAGTTTATCAACAGTTGTAAGTTATAGTTCATCTATGGAAATAATAGAAGTCGTCTGATACGTTTCCATGGTATTTTCTAAATGTTCTTTTGGAGTATGTATGTGTTTAAAAACAAGTATCCAGCTTTAGTATCACATAGGTAAAATGCATGACTTTTTAGGTAAATCACATGTGATTTACACATGGATCACATATGATTTACATACGAATGAAACAAGTAATTACAAAAAGATTATCCAAAGATGTATTGAATGAAACAATTCTGTTTTTATAATTGTTGTAGTTTCTTACTTAGGGGGTGTTTACTAAATTAAGTGGTAACAAAATAATATCTTAATTAGCCACTTATTGGGAAGACTTTAGTTTTAATGAGTCCCCCAATTAAGAGGCATTAAGGGTTGGGCCCACTCATTAAATGACAATAAGAGAAAAAGAAACACCCCCTTATTCATACATGTAATATAGATGTTGAGGTAAATCATATTTGATTTATACATGAATCACATGTGATTCATACATGAATCACATGAGATTCAAACTGAATCACATGAGATTCAAAGAGAATACCTTGTGATTCAACAGAATCCCTTGTGATTCAAACAGAATCCCTTATGATTTTTTGGTAAAACTTTTGTCAAATTTATCTTTTTATGTTTGTTATTTTTCAAGTTTTGATTAGAGGAATTACAATTGATTTTTATAACTAACAAATAATTCAAGTAAATCAGATCACATGAACTTTATAAGTAACAAATATTCAAGCAACTAAAAAGTGTTCAAACATCAATAATTGGTGTCACCTTCTTCTTTTTCCTTGTCTTTGGATTCTTTGGACAAGTTGTTTTGGTATGCTCGTTTGTCTTCTCCTAACAGTATCCATAAACCTTCATTGCTTTCTCTTTAACTTTAATTGCTTTTTCTCTTTCACTCTTCAAACGTTCTCCTTTTTTTAAATGTTTGCCTTTGTTTACAGCCTTTGTAGGATTTTTACATCAACTTGATTTGGTTTTGATATGGAAAAAATACCACCAATCACATCTCCTGTATTTCTTGAAGCAGGATTCGACATATCAGCTTTCACCTCATCCAAGAGTATTTTTATTTTTTCTACATAAGTGCCCATCCTTCTTTCATCTTTGCTCAACAAGAATAAAGAATCGTCTACCAAAAAATTTTCCTCATTTGTAAGTCTTTCAATTGTTAATTTTTTTCCCCATATCTGTTTCTCTGTCTTCTCAGGTCTGGTGGTATTATGTCCCTTGTCTAGCGCCTCAAAATGTGTTGCTTTGGAATAATATTAATATCACGATTCTTGAACGCACATAATATATGTTGACATAGAAACCTGTATCGGAGAAAATATCTACAAGAACATACCACTGAACCATCTTCTATAATTCGTAGTACCTTTTTCACAAATACAAGAAATAAGAATTTTTATTGAATGACATGAGATTAAAAACTAGGCATGTGATTTTTCAAAAAGAATCAGATGTGATTTAAGATAAATCACATGTGATTCAACGGGAATCTCATGAGATTCAGTTGGAATCACATGAGATTTGAATGGAATCTCATGTGATTCATGTAAGGTTGTATTACAAACAAATAAAGACTTACCTTATAGTCTCTCTCTGCTTCTACCACTGTTCGAGTTTTCTTCTTTTGTTCTTTTCACTTTTTGTGAGAGGGTGATCTACTATCATTCGGCTTCTTGTCTCTAATAATGACAGTTTGACAACCTTCATTTATTTTTAAATCTTGTATCGTACATGACCAACAACCTTGGATTATTTCCGTTTGAACAAGCAAAAATATCGTCCTAGTATATACTCGTGCTGCATGATGTTCAATTTCTAACTTTGTCTCACACTTTGGAGCTGCATCAATTGTTTTGAAGTCTAATGTCTCTTGTCTATACCTTTGCCTTTCCATTGCAGATTCATATGACATCATGAAACTAACAAGCGTTGCCCCAGGACTTGTAAAACTTTTGAAGAACGAGTTTTCACATTCAGACCTTGAAGTGGTCCTCATCAATCCATATAATAAAGAGTCAATAAAATAAGCTAGAATCCAAAATTTCTCGCATATTAAACATCTTTGTCATCCATTTGTGACTTTGCAAACCAAAATCTTCAATCAATTGTGCCCATTTCTCTTCAAACTTCAATGGTTCAATGAACATATTCTAAACGATCTTATCAAAACGTTCTTGGAAATCTGTTTCATCGTATATTTCTTTACAAATCTGTTTCGGATAAAAGAGAGTAATTAGTTTAATCACATAAGATACAAAGATGAATCGCAGGAGAGACTATAAGGTAAGTCTTTATATGTTTGTAATAACCTTTTACATGAATCACATGAGATTTGTTAAAAATCCCATGTGACTCCTTTAGATTCACATGTGATTCCTTTAGAATCTCATGTGATTCCTTTTAAATCATATGTGATTCTTCGGTACTCACAAGTAATAGATGTGATCTAAAAAGAATCACATGAGATTCAAAATTTGAATCTCATGTGATTCTGTTTGATTCACAAGTATTGTTAAACAATTATGTGAATAAAAATACCTTTGATGGAATTTTTTGCATAATATGCCACATGCAAAGTCTGTGTTTGGCTTTAGTAAAAACGGCTTCGATAGCTCTTTTCATGGCTCCATCTTGATCTGTCACAATCATGGTTGGTTCTTTTAAGAAAGCGGTCATGAATGCTGTTAGCAGCCACGTGTATGATTTTGTATCTTCATGTAGAAGCATTCCGGAACCAAGTGTGACACACTTTCCGTGATTATCGATGCCAATGAATGGTACAAACTTCATGTTGTACCTATACAAAAATGATTAATATTCATGAATGTGCGACTAATTTTATCCCTAAATACTTGTGATTCAGTTTGAAACTCATGAGATTCAGTTCGAATCTCATGTGATTCTGTTTGAATCTCATGTGATTCAGTTTGAATCTCATGTGATTCCGTTTGAATCTCATGTGATTCTGTGTGAATCATATCTATTACTTGTGAGTACAGAAGAATCACATGTGATTCATCGTTAATCCCATGTGATTCTGTTTGAATCACATGTGATTTTACTAAAATAAGAGTAATTATATAGGATAAAAGTGAATCACTTACTTGTTGCTGTTGAAGGTTGCATCAAAAGATACTATGTCTCCAAACTCCTTGTAATTGCATTTGGCAACTTCATCAGCCCAAAACATCGAGACTAACTCACTATTTTCTACCCTATACTGAAAGGTGAAGTTCGGCACATACATTTTTCTGTTTTCCATTTTGTTTATGAGCATTTGTGCGTCACTTTCACCTATGAAAACATTCACATCCCTCTGATGATTCTTAAAATCA
Organism: Tanacetum coccineum; assembly: GCA_026074375.1. Taxonomy (NCBI): domain Eukaryota; kingdom Viridiplantae; phylum Streptophyta; class Magnoliopsida; order Asterales; family Asteraceae; genus Tanacetum; species Tanacetum coccineum. The sequence continues at coordinate 42,431 of BQNB010008183.1, forward strand.
TCAGTCGTCCCATGTACATATTCATAGCCTCCCTTCATGCTACTTAACAAATTGTGTGCACGTGTTGCACCAATTTTATTTGTTGCAGCTTTGACAACAAACATTTTTCTGCTTCAGTCATCTTTCTTTGTTTCTTTGTAAAATGTTTGTACTCTTTTGGTATGAGCATGTGATTGTGTTTGGGGTAAAATTGTACTAACTTATATCTTCCAGAAACAATATCCAAAACTAATTTTATACGAGCTTTGCAACCTGTTACATGAGTTGTTGTATTTCTTTTTTGTTTCTCACTATATTCAGGATCAAGAGTGTCGACATTTATACCTTTTGGAACACCTTCTCTGTTACACATGATGTACTTATGTTTTACCACTCCTGATTTTGTTAACCTTTGCCCTGATTTCTTAACTTCAAAACCTCCCATTTTAGCGTATTTCGAATACATGTCAATAGCTTCATCTACTGTATCATACCAGGTCCCCTCAACTGGTATAGGAATTCCTTCTACATGAGGTTCCCAATATATCGATCCACCAGGCGTTTCATTTTGCTCGTATAATGTTGCTCTTGGTGTTTTCATACAATCTGTATATCAAAAAATTGAATCACATCAGATTAATTATCATGTAACCACTGAATCACATGCAATAACTAAAAAAAGAAAAAATAAAAATTACATGTGATTTATCATGAATCTCATGTGATTCATCAAGAATCACAAGGGATTCTATTTGAATTACAAGGGATTCTGTTTGAATCACAAGGGATTATGTTGAATCAAATGTGATTTATCATGAATCTCATGTGATTTATCAAGAATCACAAGGGATTCTATTTGAATCACAAGGGATTCTGTTTGAATCACATGTACGATTCCATATGTAGCATAGTGAAAATACCACAATCTCTAAAATTTGCTTTAGTCTTCCACTTAAGCTTAGGGATTCTGTTGAATCACATGTGATTCATGATAAATCACATGAGATTCTTAAATGAAAATCAATTCTAATTTGATTCAATTTATACTATTCTCTTTTTCTTACAACAAACATTAAAATACACAAAATCACAAGTCATTTTTACATGTTGTACTATGTGATTATTTTCAACACAGAACAATACTAAAACATAATCACATAAGATCCATAACAAAACAATTTTAGCGCAAAATTACATGTGATTTTACCTGTAACTTCTTCTATAACAGCATTTGGATTTGCAAATTCATGTAAAACATCTTCTGTATCTGATTCGAGTTCATTATCCTTTTCAAAAACTTGTTTGTTCATATCCATGTTTTCAACAGCTTCCATAGAATTACTTTACTGATTTTCATTTATGTTGATATCCTGTTTGTTCAGATCCATGTTTTCATCCATGTTCAGATCTGGCGATTTAGATGATGGAGATGACCGACATTGGTTATATATGTTTTCCGGGGAGGTTGTATATGATGGAGATGAAGCAGTGGTGGTTTCCGGCGAGGTTGTTAGATTTTCGACGTGAGATTATAAACTGAATCAGGTGGTGGTTTTGATTATCCGGTGTGTATATTTTTTGAGGAGAGAGAAAATTAAAAATTAAATGAGGGGTAGGTGTGTATATTTTAGGAATTATATATTATGGTAAGAATTGATATTAACCATTGGATTGAAATGAGATCAATGGCCAAGATCTCCCTTTTTGTTCTTTGATTGGTATGTGTTTTTCATGGATCTCACCTCCTTCTTTCATAAGTTATTTTGCGTCATAAGAGGGTCGTGTTTGTTGTCTAGCGAGTGTTTAGTTGCAAGTGTTATGGGTTCTGATTGACATTGCGGTTCTAATATAGGAATGGTTGTTGCAAAAAGTTGTGTGGGTCGAGGTTCAAGTGTTGCGTGTCGTGGTTCAATATGCGTTTCAAAGCTCAGATAAGATCGTGTTTCAAGTGTTATGGGTTGTGGTTTAACTTGCGGTTCAGATCCGAGATAATGTCGTGGTTTCAAATGTTGCGGGTTGTGGTTCAAGTTGTTGTTCATATGTAGGTAAGGTCGTTTCAACAAGTGTTGTGGGTCGAGGTTTATGTAGAAATATGTACATGATAAATAATATATGTCCGGGAATTTTATTCGAGTCTACGGGGATGCACGCGTTAATACGTAAAACAATTATAGTAAATATATTAATTGTAATATATTTAGTGGTAAAGCTTAAACGAGCGTTAAATATTAATAAATATTTAACGGGAATTTTATTAGTCTTAGTCGTTTAATAATTAAACTGAGGACAAATATCAATAAATAGAGCCATGGTCAAGCTGTGTGTTTTCCTCCCCCTTTATATTTTCTTAGTCGGACGGCAATACAGGAGTGTGTTCCGCCGAATACCCAATCACATAGATTGGTATTTGCCTATCATGCAAGCCATAGTATAGGAGCAATAAAATAAAGCTTAAGTTATTTGTTTGCCATCACAACTTGAAAATCCAAATCCCTAAAAAAATCTCTCTTCTCTGCTCCCTCTTTTGCTCGATTCGTTTATTGATTTCAAACACCAAAACAACCCACGGGATACTTGATTTCTGTTTTTGTTTTACCGAAACCAAAAACCCTTAAGATGTTTTTACGATTGTTGATGATCTCAGATTCGATATTTAGTTGCGTCTAAGTATTTGCTCTATCACTACTCTACTGATTACTAAACATACATAATTTGTTGCTAAAACCTTAATTCTGTTGTTTGAAGTAGAGCAGGATCTTTCTTACTTTATTCATCATTAGTGGTTTTGCTGTATTCAAAGATTCTTATACATATGCTTATACACTACAAGAACGGTGTTCGGTTATTGCTAAAAAGGTAAACGATTCGTATATTCAAGAACGGTGTTCGTTTATTGCTAAAAGGTACACGCTTCTTGATCCATTTGTTAATTACATATTCTATACGTGATTTATTTATTCCGCTGCGTACTCGTGTTAATTAAGGGTTAATTAGAATATAAAACCCAACAGTGGCATCACGAGCTATAATGTAGAATTTGTAATTACAAAGATGTAAAATTTGATAAATTAAAGTTCTTGATTAATTTTTTAGCTTTCTTGGGCGTTTTTAATCATAAAGATTGGATCTTTCTTATTGATAAAATTAATTAGATGAAATCCTAGGTTGTACGAAATTTTATGTGTTATAATCAATAGTTTAAATTTGTTAATTGATCGGTTTTTCTTGTGATTAATTGTTAATTAGTTATCCGTGATAAACACATTCAAGTTTATCATGGATTGATATATGATATATATAATCTTGATTAATTGTTAATTGTTTCTTCATGCAAATTGATGATTAAATCAGGGATAGACATAAAAAGTTAAGTTTTTTAGTTTTCGGATTGTTTGACACCCAGTCACTAAAACATTTGTAAAATATTCATCGTTAGTCGAAAAAATTTGAAATTTTTATGGTAGATCCACGACTCAGTAGGCTACAACTTTGTAGTTTAATGCAAAAGCTAAGGAAGAACCTAGCTGACGGGGACTGAAGTCGACTGAAATTTTCTATTAGCTTTTATGTGCTATGTGGTATACACTTTTATATGGCTTACGCAATCGGTTATTCGATGCATGTGGACCGACTTCCATATTGAAGGGGGAGCCTTATTTGAGTATATACATTTAAATTATTTGATAATGAGTAATCATCATTAATAATTGCATGAGATAATTGTGAAGCTGGATACGCCTGACAAACTCTAACAAAGATCTGTTAAGTGTATCTTTATAGGATACCAAAAGTAAACAATGTGTTACTATTTCTACTTCCCACTTGAAAACAAAATAGTTGTTGCAAGGTATGCTGAGTTCTTGAAGAAGAATCTAATCTCTCAAGAAGTCAGTGGGAGGGCGGTAAACTTGAAGAAAATCAAGATGAAGATACATCGCCTTCTAAAAACACTAGCGAAATTCCTGTAGAGGTTGAAGGTTTCAAACCACCTCAAGAGGAAGTAGTTCCCATTCGTAGGTCCGTAAGGACACATCGAGCTCCTGACCGCTTATGTCTAAATGTGGAAGTGGAGGAGCATAGTTTAGGGGATCTTAATGAACCCACTAACTATAAAGCTAAAATATTAGATCCGGAATCTAATAAGTTGATCGATGCTATGAATGTGGAATGCAATTAATAAAAGATAATCAAGTCTGGTGCTTGGTTGATCTTCCTCCTAATGGTAAAATTGTTTGGTGTAAATGGATTTTTAAGAAAAAGATTGACATGGATGGTAAAGTACACACCTATAAAGCTCGTCTTGTAGCAAAGAGTTTTACTAAAACCTACAGGGTTGATTATGAAAAAACGCTCTCACCCGTTGCTGACATTAGAGCTATTAGGATTCTCATAGCTATAACGGTGTTGTATGACTATGAGATATGGCAAATGGATGTCAAAATTGCCTTTTTAAATGGTTATCTTGATAAAGATATTTATATGGTGCAACCTGAAGGTTTTGTTGATCCTAAATATCCCAGAAAAGTATGCAAGCTTCAAAGATTCATTTACGGTCTTAAGCAAGCATCAAGAAGCTGAAATATAAAGATTTGATGAGAAAATCAAAAAGTTTGATTTTGCTCAAAATCTTGATGAGCAAGGCTAGTGGGAGTAATGTTACATTCCTCATATTATATGTTGATGACATAATCATCATGGAAAATCACATTCCAATGTTACAAAGTGTAAAGTCATATCTTGGAAAGTGTTTCTCCATGAAAGATTTGAGGAAAGCGGCATTTATTCTTAGAATCAAGACCTACCGAGATAGATCAAAGCGATTAATTGGACTAAGTCATAGTGCTTACATGGATAAAAGCTTGAAAAGATATAGACTAGATAATTCCAAACATGGAAATATCCTCATGCAAGAAAGACTTGACTTGAATAAAACACAAGGTGCTTCAAGACCTCAAGAGGTGAAGTGTATGCAAAATGTATCTTATGCTTCAACACCTCAAGGGTTTTTCGTGTTGATTGATTCAAGATTCGAAGGCGTTTGGTTTGCTTTATCACTACTAGTACTAGCATACTTAATTATTTTCTAAGAACTTATTGTGTGTGTTGAAGTAGATAGATCTTTAGTGGTTCTGCGTATAAGATTTATACATACGCATATATTCAAGAACGGTGTTCATTTATTGCTAAAAGGTACACGATTCTTGAAACGCTTTGTTAATTACTTGTTCTGTACGTGTTTATTTATTCTGCTACGTACTCGTGATTATTAAAGGTTAATTAGTTCATAAATTCCATCAGTTTAAGTGTTGCGGGTCGTGGGTGGAGCTGGCATAGATCGATTTGTAGTTCCTGAAGAGTTATGTAGTTTAGATTGGGTTGTGGTCATGTTGATGTTGTTCAGGTCAGGTAGTTTCGTATTATGTCATATGGGTCAGCTCGATTTGTGATTCGATGCGATTCATATTGGTTTGTTGTTCATACGGGTCTTGTGGTTTCATATTGGGTTGTGGATTGTGCCGATGTATTCAGATGGGTCGTATTTGTTAGTTAGGTGGTCGAGATCATTTTTTGTCGTCTTAGTAAAGTTTTACGAATTGTTTAGAGTTTATAAAGTTTGAGTTCGACTTGTTTTGAGCTTTATGTAATAAGGTAACTCACTCCGTGACATATTGTACAAATTTGTGTTAGGCTTGGGCTCGACTCGTTTATATTTTATGCATATACATAAATAGACTTACCATTGTGCTTATATGTGTACATACTTTAAAGACTCGTTTCAGCTCACGAGCCTAATTAATAATGGGACACGATTGGAAGCTCGGCCTCAAGCTTATTTATAAAATAACTTTAAATAAGGCTCGAGCTCATTTAAGCTTTGCTCACATCGAGATTTTACTAAGCTAATCTGGTAATTGACAAGCGTCTTCGTCTCGTTTAAGCATGTCACACAAGTATTTTTCTCAAAAATGCAAACATTACACTTAAAACTGATACGCCTCAATGTAACAACACTCTCTATGTTTTCTTGAACAAAGATCAAATTATTAAACTGAGTCACGGTAATTGGCAAAAACCATTCTTAGTTATAAACATTTGACGTGAAAATAAAACGTACAAAAAGAATTATTCTTTAGTGACACAAATAAGGTGTCATTAAAAGTCAAAAAATATGTCGCAAAAGGTGGAGAAATGTCAACAAAAGTTATAATAAGATTTCACTGGATTTTTTTGGGTGTCTTTACTACATTTAAAAAGTGTAAGTAAAAGTATAATTAAAATGACAAGAAAATGTGAGGATAACTTTTTTTTTTCTTTTGTTACATGCATTTTCTTTCACAAAAAGTGTCATTTAATCTCAATTTTTTTGATATTTTGCATTCATTATTTAAAAAATGTCACTAAAAAGTTAGATTTAATGACAATTGTCATTAATTAAAACCACACAATCATTCAACGGTATCCAATTCAGTTTTTCACGAGGTAATGAAAAATGTGAGATATATACACACTAGCCTTTACTCGAAGGTAAAGAGACTGCTTCTAGATGACCTCTAGCCTTGTCAAAAGTGAGGATCGAATATTTGACCTGTGTCTACAGAATGAGGGGTTTTCCAAATGAACTAACTTTATTCTCTTAAAAGTCAATTTACTTGTATTGATTAAAGTTTAACGATAGGAGTTAAATCACGTACATTGCTCCAGAAATCAAACAATAATCATTAATAAAAAAACGTGTATTTGAGAGTACAAATTTATTTATAGTACATAAATGAATTTACAGTAAGAAAACTAAAAAGTTAAAAGTGTATCCCGTATAAATGGTAGGCAGGCATGCAAAGGGCTCCAACCACTTTTTTCATCAAGGTAGATTAACCAAGAAATCGAGAGGATGAAGAAGGGATTCCTTAATAAGCTCCAACATTACGCGTATAATCACACCGAAGAAAACACCTTTCCCTACAACAGCCTTGAAGAAGAAGAAGCAGATGGATACAACCTTCACGATTTGAATGGTTCAATGATATCGATGTTGAGTAAATATACGGATCTTGCTGATTTCAATTTCTTCAACCGCTTCCATGACAACTTTGACGACCAAGATTTCCTCTAGACGTACTACTAGAGATCGATATATGTGTTTTGTTTTGTGTTTCGTCGTACTAGGGTTTATGTTTTATGTTCCTATGTTTTGTTAGAAAAAACATATTATGCTATTGCTATTGCCCTGCTTAATGCTTTTATCGAATGAATATATAATATTACGTACGTTTGCTTGTAAAATTTTAAAGATATTACATCCATCAGCAAATTCGATTAATTCTTCATTAATCTTCTAGTTTAGAATTTAGAAAGGCCATTTTTACCAAAAGGTTTTCCAACAAGAGATTAGCTATAAATATGGATGGAGGTCCATATTTATAGAATGGAGATCATAACTCAAAAAGTTTGGAATATTTTTTTGGTAATACTATAACATTCCATATAATTAAAAGTTAAAGTAAGAAAAGAAGGTAGGACGGACCCACGTGGGAGACCGTTGTAACACGAATTACACCCCGTTTTGAGCTGTGAAGTGTTAGTTTTTTTTTTTTTTTTTTTGATACTTGCACTCCCGATAATATTTTTGTGCTATTTCGGTTTTAGCCCATATCTTCTTTATGATTCAAATTATACTCATGTAAGAGATAATGACTAAGTACACTCATGAGTCATGACGCATATCATGCATATGCCTACGACTTTGATGACGGTGAAGATGATGAGCTACATCTCTGCTTGAATAACAACAACAACAAATCTTGCCTTTTATTACGAGCCAAACTCATAGGAGGATAGCATAATGTCGATGAATACGCTAAAAGATATAGAGTGTTAAGGATAATACTATGTCACATACCCGGCCTTAAAAGGATTGAGTAGTGTTATTGTTGTTGTGAAAGATCATACTATCTGCATACAAATGTAAAGAAATATTAATGCTAGTGTCAAATCTTGATTTGATCGATAAGTATCATCAGTTCCGAGTCTTTATACAGTGGATTACTTCACCATCACTACTTTAGAACACATGACTTAAATCATACGTAACAGAGAAATCAAAGAAGGGTTTTAAAGCCAATCATCCAACTGAACCTCGATTCATTACAATCTAGACCGTAACACCAATAAAAAAGTATATGTAAACAACATCATCAAAAATAATCGCCTTTGAAGAGTTTCTTCTCCTCAGAATAGAACTTTGTTTCGACATAATACCACACAATCCAACCAACACAACAAAAAAGTACAAACCTTTGACATCAACATCTTACCTTAAGACTAGAAACGTAAAGAGGCCACTCCAGTTGATCATTCAGTGAAGGATTTAACTATCTCCGAATATTCGATATCACACCAAGAACAAATTTGCGTCACAAAATGTGTCTGACTAAAGCAACAACTCAAAAAATATATGTCCGTAGATTCAACCCCCTATCACAAATGTGACAAAGATAGAATCGATCTCAATACCTCTAACTGCGAAATATTGAATCTCCGTAGGAAGCGCTTTCCCATTTGATTATGTCAAGCTAGAAAATTCACCTTCAATCGGGACACTTTTAACCAAAAGAGTTTAGAATCAACCGTCAAGAGAACGTTGATCATCAATAATCTCCGAAACTAGAAGCGACATAAAACTCCCCCGATCCCACTAAAGACCAGAACCATCTATCAGTACACGATTAAGCACGAACGTAATGAAGCAATTCCGTAAGCTTCTTCTGTGAACTGAGCTTGCTTCGAGTTCCTCTCTCTAAACTGCATGCGACCGGAAGTTATTATCAAGGCTTGGCTCTCATTAAGCTCTCATACAGATTGACGCATCTTTTAATATTAATCAAGACATAAAAACGGTGAAATAAATCTTCACACAGGCTTGCTGTTGCCAATGCCAGAATATCGTCCCCTAATTTCCGTAGATTCGCCATTGCCCACTTTAATAAACATAAAATCACAGCAGTGTTAATAACCTTTGATCTTTCAACCTCCCTGACTTTCATTAATATTAATCCCTCCAGCAGGACTGCAGCATATTTATGAGACTACTTAATTTTACCGTCACCATCAACTCCGATAAATAGTCTTAATTACTCTAGAACCATAAAGAATACATTATGGTAATAAAAATACTCCAGAACCATTTCATCAATAAGGCTGCTGATAAGAGCAAACAATACTTGAACACTCCAAGACCAAAATTATTTCTTGGCAGCCAACACACTGTTCCATTTTAACCCACCAAGAAGATTTGTTACTTTTGAGCTCATGTCCATTATACAAAACTGGCATAGCCGCTAGATTCAAGCGAACTAAGCACCGTTAAAGGGACTTTAAAGTAGACAATTGAAATAACGGTAATCGAACCTAAGACCGATTATTAAGTAACAGAAAAGTCCTACCACCAATTGAAAAGGACTTTAATTTCCACTTGGATAAGCGAGATTTCACTATCAATAATTTCCGTCAAGCTTGTACACTGACAAATGTTCCCTCCCACTTTTGGTACCTAAGGAGAAAGTAAACGACGTATTAATAATTAGACATCCGGCTTCACACATGACACACACATTATTGATCTTATCAAACTCCCAACATTAACCCCCATAAACTTGCTTTAGACAAAACTAGATACGTACATCCCAAAGGCCTCGAAAGAGCACTTCCAACAACGATGAACAAGAGTAAAATATTATCATCAAACAACTCAATTGACCCACAGAAAGAAAACAAACACCGCATCGTCCGCATAGAACATATGTAGAAAGATTCCACCAAAAGGAACTTAGATGAATTCACTTTAAATAAACCGACGTCACACCAACACTTGAAATTAAAAAATGTCGGCTCCTCCAGAATTAAAAAAAAAGGAACTGAGATAAAGGGTCACCTTTCTTAAGCCCTTTGAAGAATTGAAATTCTTCCGTAGACTCGTTGTATGAGATGGAACCCTCTGAAGATCTTAAACAGCTTTTGAATACCAAATCGTCGCCACTTATATTGCAAAAGCGAACTATTTTAGGAACATCCTCCAAGAAATCCCAACGAACCGCTCTCATAAGTCCTTCCTCAGAAATCAACCTTGAAGATTAAGGATTGCTTTTCATGGACTTACACCATTGAACTACCGCATAAGAATGAATCTTGCCCATCTGCGACAGATTGTCTATCTGAAATAAAAAGCGCGGATTGAACTTCATTACCATATCACCCAAAACTCCCACAAGACATGGCCAAGATCTTAAGCTTAAGATTTTGTAAATGCTTTCCAATAAGACTAATTGGACTAAAGTCTTTAACCAAATTTAGCGTCAGGAAACCTATCGGGATTAAGGCTATGTAAAACAAGCATTACATCCTTGGGAATGTCACCGTGAAGGTAACATAAATAATTAACCGCCCCCAACAACACAACTAATTTCAATACAATACCAAAATTTTCTTCTATAAAAGCCAAACGAAAATCCAATCCGGTCCACGGAAGATTTTATCGGAACCCACAAACAATCCACACCGCCTTATCTTTACAATCCTCTTTTTAGAAACCGTCGAAACCTTCAATTCCAGTTTGTTGACGATAGAAAATAGGTCTAGGACAATTCAATCAAATAAGAATTCGATTAGCAGAATGTTTTTAAATCTTTTCCGAAAATGAAAGAAAAAATTCAGATTTTACTAACTTTCGTATTATTCTTCTTGCCCCTATACCATCAACCATAATACCTCGAATGTTAGATTGACTTCTTTTTTTATTCAAGACCCCATGAAAATATCGAGAGTTCTCATCCCCCTCAATCGCCCATTTAACCTTAGCCTTTTGAGCCAAATCCATTACATGAATTTTATCAAGGTATTGAATGGATTTAATAACCTCCATTCTTCTATTAATAATGATATCAGAAGCTAGGCCCTTATCAATATCAGCATCTATTCTGTTAAGCTCTTCTTTAAGAATACCAGAACCTCCATTCTGCTTTTTATACAGTCTTTAAGCCACTCACCATACTGAAATTTTACCTTTAAGAAAACTTAAAATTTTTGCATCACACGTTCCTCATAGCAATTAGTTTCAACCAGGGCATGGAATTTCCATGTCGTCAATGACAAACTATTAAAACACATCCAACTTCCGTCCAATGGTTTGCAGAATACCTAAACGGGATCGGTCCGTAGTCCATGATTGGATTCACGAAAAGAATCGGGGGGCGGGGGGAGGGCGATGATCCGATAAGAATCATCCTAAAGAAGTAGAACATATATCCGGATATGAAATTAAATAAAATTTTCAGAAATCTAAGAAATACCTCGTCATGTTTACTCATCTTAGTAGCGGCTTGTGACAAAAAGCTCAAAACCATGTAAAACGAACTACACCTCCTAGGCTGGGACATCTCAAGGCCCGCATTTTGCAATCTAAAAACAACGTGTTGAACATATCAACACCTTCTGAACATTAAAAACCGATCCAATCTTTCAGTTATTCCGTCCACGTTCCATTGAAATCCCGCCCGTAATTAGCACCTCACCGTCACCACCTATCTTAATAATATACTCCACATAAGCCCATAAAATCTTTTTGTCTCTCAAGTCGTGAGGAGCATAAACCCGCCACCATCCAAGATCATAAACACCAGACGATTTCAACCAAGAAGCCCCAATTATAAATAAAAAATCCAAACATTAACAAAATCTTTTTGAAAGAATATAAGGATGCACCAACAATGAGCAAAGAAAGTCCTCCCGAATTGCCCACAAGGAATCCAATAAATGCAGCGTAATCAAAAGTATAATTTCCCCAACAAGCCTTACACACCACCGGTTCATATTCTCCATTTTTCTGTTTCCTGAAGCATGCAAAAAATAATTCATCTTTATTTTTTAAAACACAACGTCTCCTTTAGCCCCCAACTTCTTTGAGAGGCCTTTTGGGCCTAGGCTCTTGTGAATGTTCCCAAGAAAGACAATTCATCGATTAACGCGCCCGACACTCTTTCAGATTCAATAATCTCACTTATAATTATTACACAACCTTTCATATTAATACGCCCATTGCTTGTCTCCAAGTACAAACCTCACCCGAGTATCCTCCAGCACACAAATATACAGACCCCTGATTGAGCGGAGCCCACTGGTATTTTATTAAAGATACCAAACCCACTGAGCACACAGAGCATCATCCATCTTTAGGAAACCGTTGTAATTATTTAGTCCATCTTCCTGTTCATACGAGAGCTTTCTCCACGATATGAGCGCGATGTAGACGATCATTAACGCTTCTTTCCCTTTTCCAATATCTTCTAGATGCAAGGGAAACCCCATTAGGACACTAAAAACCGGTGGAATTTGATACACTATGATCAGATACTAGTATGTTAGCATCGTTATACTTTATTTATTTGTTCGACAGATAGAGAGTAGATGCCGCGAAACACACACGATCTTCCCGATGGATCTCAGTTTTAGATGTTCTAAAGACATCAATATCAGTCTCAGGGAACATTAATCCACATCGTCAGGCATTCATCAAAGTTGAACGCAACAAGAAAGCACCTATGGAGCTATAGCAGTGTCTCCTTAGACCTTCTTCAGATACACGATCATCATCAAATTCATCAGCGAATTCAGGAACCCATCCAGGGATTTCTTTAGCGCGTAATACAAAAACCTTACCTCGGAATACAGTGGATTACTTCACCATCACTACTTTAGAACACATGACTTAAATCATACGTACGTAGTACCAGGGGCGGAGCCAGGAATTTTTATTAGAAGGGGCTCGAATATTTTGAAATAGTAATGACGTTTATTTTTTTTCGAACCAATGATCGAATGATAAACCAAACTGCATTAAAATGACGAACTTGCACAATTAAAAATATATATTTATTTTTATAAAAACTAATAAAACTTGAACCATTTTTTAAACCTAACTTATTTTTGTAACCGATGCTAAACTAACTTGTTAGCCCATCATGGCGGAAAAAATTCGTCAATAAAAACAAATAACAAAAAAGTAAGAACAACAAGATTTCTAATAGATCAAAAAAAAGATATATCAACCCCTTCAATTTGACATTAAATAGTATTTGACTTTCCCATTTTCTTATAAGTATGACAAAAGAGCTCTGCCTCAATTGATAATAGTACATTCACGTGATAATATAGGGTTAAAATCATGAAATAGTAACCAAGTTTCAGTTTTGTTCCAATTTAGTCACTGCAACTTTGTTTTGATTATAAAATAATAATCAAGTTTGAAAAGTGTTCCGTTTTAGTCACTCAAAGTATCAATAGTGTTTTATTATTATGTTATTTTTATGTTTTAGTGACTAAAACGGAATACTTTTTAAACTTGGTTATTATTTTATTACATATATTTCTTTTCACTTGTGCATAAATTGGTTGTATATTAAGTTGGTTGGGGTTAATGAAATTCAGGGTGTTATTTTTTATTAAGGGTACAACAACAATAATTCCATATGAGTATATCCTACAGATAAAATTATTGCAAACAGCATTTACACAATAAATGGGAACTGCGAAAAATAGAAAGTTGAGTCAGTTCTTTTGGTAGGTCATCAAATATAAAGTTTCTTTCGTCAATTTGAACTTAATTGGAACAGTCATCAAACTTGGTTACTATTAGGCAACATATTCCCGATAATATACTTCAAGTTTAATTTTACTGCTTTTACTTTTTAGTTTTTACAGTTACATATTTATCTGCTACTTCCTTCTTCTTTAAAAACCCAAGTGACTTTTACACCATGATCTTACTTCTAATTTCTAAATAATATAAAGGTAAGTATTTCAGCATATGTATTTCTTTTCATACTTCTGAGCGCTCAAGAACCCAAAAACAATAAACTAATTGGTTCATGATACACACAACTCGCGATGAAACCTTGACTGAAAATCAAGCTATATTAATGGTGAATAAGTTAGACCGGAATTGGGGGGGTTAATGCTAGCACTACCCTAGCCCACCCTAATTGGCTCCGACCTCTAGACATAGTATTCGAAAAAAAATGTATGAACATATTAATTAAGATAAACAATAACTGTTTATTGACCAAGATCTTTTTCCATTGTTCTTCATAATGGTCGAACTTTTCAGAAATGTTCTCCAATATATGAGTCACACTAAACCCTACAACCTAGCTCAACTACGTCAACATTCACAACCCAATGATCGCCACGAAGCCTCTGAGGTAGAGTCCCTTTTGTATGACATGATATTTTATTTTATTACTAATATTATTAAAATGTCCAAGATACCCTTGTCTTTTATGTTTCTTTTTTTTCTCTTTTTGCCTACCTTCTCAATCCACCATGAACAAATTAAAGTACAAAAAAAATCCATTTCAAATCACTACCGCCAACACCGACTTGCACACCAGCATTGAACCATGAGACTGCACCATCTTCACCTTCCATGTAGTCTGTTTCACCCCAATATAAGCTTCTCTCATAATTGTCTTCATTTCCAAGTTTATAATGTCTAACATTCCTTTTCTATTTCATGATCACTTTCTTTATCATGAAATATGCTCAACTGCACTCCGAATTCTACTCAACTGCTCGCCGAAACCATCACCCACCGACCCACCACCAGTCAACCACCACCGCCCACACCAGCTAACGACCCAACCACCACTATCGAGCCACACACCACCAGCCCCTTACCATCTACGAGCCGCAAAACCACCAGCCATCTACCACCCACGAACTGACCTCCGTAACCGAAACCACTAACCAGTGTATGACGTTTTTTTTGGTTTTTATGGTGATATTTGTTAGATCTACACTTATTTCAAGTTTTGAAGTATTTTTCATAATTTTTTTTACAGATATGATGTTTTCAAAATAGTATTGACTATTGACAATCTTTTTATTTAGATTTGTTGTTGTTTAGTGAAATGAAAGTGATATCGTAGATTTTTTAAGATCTTCAATAGATTTTTTAAGATCTTCAATGGATTCAAATTAGTTAAAAAGATTAGGAAATGAAAGCTATAAAAAAGTGATGACTCGTGATGGAAAATGACGGATGAGAGAGAAGTAAGAGATAAAAAAATGAGGGTATATATGTCATTTAAGCGAAAAGCCCAAACTTAAAGTCATGTACTTGCAATGACATGTGGCGATCATTGGGTGGAGTTGAGCAGTTGAGAGAAGTTTAGTGTGATCATATTGAGAACAATTTGAAAAGTTGACCATAATGAAGAACAAAAAAATGATCTTGTCACTAAACAGTAATTTTCTCGTTTATTAACACGATCTATATGAACCGTCAATCCAAGTAGAAAACAAATCGTCCTTTTAGCAGACAATATATATATCATCTTTGTAGCAGACAATATATATATCATCTTTGTAACAAGTTTTTTTTCTTTGTAAAGAACTGCATGGTAATAAAGGTTCAGTTACTACCTTCACAAAACCTTTTGGGATAAAGTACGCCAAACTAAACACAACGTCGCAAGAAAATGCAGTACCAAACTAAGATTTTTTCGATATCAAAAAATTATGTACTTCATACATCACCTACATGCAATCAAAGATCTTTGGATTGATCTCGATGTTGCAATCAGCATCTCCTCATTTGCATAAAAAGATAAATACAAAAACACCTTAAAAACAATTATACATTCATATTAGGGGTGTGCAGAAAACCCAAAAACCGAACCTAAACCGAAAAAACCAAGAAACCCGAAAACCGATCTTAAAGGCAAATTGGATTCGAGCTTTTTGGTAATTTTTAAAAAATGAAACCTTTTATTGGTTCGGTTTTGGTTAGAAAAAAACAAACCGACAAAAAACCCGATTATAGATAATAAAGCTTTAAAAATTTAGGTATTCAAAGTGCTTTTAAATGTGGACCATTATATAAACACTAAACCATCATCTCATCTATAACTTTTTTGTGATTTATTTTTTTGATTTACAATATTGTTGCCACTTAGAAAACGAATCATGACAATAATTTTTTATAAAATTATTCGTTTATCGTCTATAGTTATTTCATATGTCATTATTGTTTCTAGGTTCATAAAACTTGTAAAAGTATATTCTATGTTGCATTACAAATACGACCATTGAAACACCAAAACGTGATAAACGGAACACACCACCTGAAAGAAACCAAAAAAACAAACGGCATATAAAATAACAAACCGAAAAACCTAACCTTAATAATAAACCCCCGAGAATCAAACGGTTTCTAAAAAACAAAACCATTGGTTCTTTCGGTTTTTAAAAAGAAAAAGAAGAAAGGGCCAAACACAAACCAAACCGAACCAAATCACACGTGCCTTAAATCATATGACCCAAAACCCCTGCAAGAAAAGCACAAAGAGAATCCCTAAACAAACAACTCTTTTTCCAAACACAAAAATTCCAATCAAACTTACACGCCTAAATAAAAAACTCTAAAGTAAGACGGTATTATACATTAGAATAGGGCCTCTTCTGGCTCATTGATTTATATAGGATTAACGGCCCGAGCCCAACAAAATCTAAGCCCTAAAATGTATTTTAAAAACAATTTTAAACTCATTCCCCAAACCTCAGGAAAACAATGCAACAATAAACTCCCTCAACTGATACACCCACAAGAACTTCAGCCGTTTAAACTCTTTATACGACACACGCATGTGTATTCATACACATAAACCCATCAGCGATCGTAGAACGACAGATGGGACATGTTTGCTTGAGATAAAGCCAGTTACGAATACAACTAGAATGGAGAACTTATGGAGACATGGAAGGTTGTCGCCTTTTGATAACTATTCTTCCCTGCAAGATCCGTGCTTGTTGCTGCTGGTGGTCTGCGGCCCAAAAGGGTCGGTGGACGGCTATGGTCATGATAATGTCGAACCTTGAAAGGTGTTTTTTTTAAATATAGTCAGCCATGGTGGGCAGGAGGTCGTAATCACATGAGTTAAAAATTAGTCTTTTTTTCCCCCGATAACAAGTTTATCGTCCAATGGGCTGACGACCCATTACATAACACTTTAAAAACCTAAATCATTATAAAGTATACACATTCACGGACAAAAACGTGCCCTTGGTGCAATCAGCATCTCCTCATTTGCATAAAAAGATAAATACAAAAACACCTTAAAAACAACTATACATTCATATTAGGGGTGTGCAAAAAACCCAAAAACCGAACCTAAACCGAGAAACCGAAACCGATCTAAAAGCCAATGATTCGGCTTTTGTAATTTTTAAAAACTGAAGTTTATGGTTCGGTTTGGTTTTAGAAAAAAAACAAACCGACAAAAAACCGATATAGATATAATCTTAAAAATTTAGGTTTCAAGTGCTTCTTAAATGTGTCATTTATAACACTAAACATCTCTCATCTATAACTTTTTGTGATTGTTTTTTATTGTCATTATTGTGCCACTTAACGAATCATACATAATTTTTTATAAATTTTTTCTTTACCGTCAATAGTTTCTTATTGTCATTATTTGGTGTTTCTTGGTTCTTAAAACTTGAAAAAGTTATTCTGTGTTGCATTACAAATTCGACCATTGAAAAACTAAAACGTGATAAACGAAATAAAAACCGAAAAACCAAAAAACCAAACGGAATATAAATAAAAAACCGAAAAACCGAACCTATAATAAACCGAAATCAAACGGTTTCTAAAAAACAAAAACCTTTGGTTCGGTTTCGGTTTTAGCCAAAATTCGAACTAAACCGAACCATGCTCACCCTTAATTCATATGTCAAATCCATGCATGCTAGGCACAAAGAGAAATCCCTAACAAACAACTCTTTTCAAATTAAACACAAAAAATCCTATCAAACTTAAACGCCTAATTAAAAACTCTAATAAGACGGTTTATACTTTATAGGGCTCGGCTCATTGATTTTATATAGGATTACCTGCCGAGCCCTACAAATCTAGCCCTAAATTTATTTGTAATAACAAGTTTAAACTCATTCCAAACCTCAGGAAACAATGCATCAATAAGCTCCCTCAACTGATACACCCACAAGAACTTCAGCCGTTTAAACTCTTTATACGACACACGCATGTGTATTCACACACATAAACCCATCAGCGATCGTAGAACGACAGATGGGACATGTTTGCTTGAGATAAAGCCAGTTACGAATACAACTAGCATGGAACTTATGGTGACATGGAAGTTGTTTACTGTTGGTGTCGCCTTTTGATAACGAGTTCTTCCATGCAGATCGTGCATGCTGCTGGTGGTGGTCTGCGGCCAAAAGGGGCGGTGACGGCTATGGTCGTGATATGTCGAAACTCGAAAGGTGTTTTTAATAGCAGCCATGTGGGCAGGAGGTCGTATCATGAGTTAAAAATTAGTCTTTTCCGTTAAAAGTTGATCGTCAATGGGCTGACCCCATTTACATAACCACTTAATAACCTAAATCATTATATATATTATCATTTGAGATGTGTTACTTTTGCATTTACTGTTCATTTTAAGCACTGTAGCTACAGTGCTATAGTGCTGGGCCAAAAAATTTGGGCCGGCCCAATTAGTTTTTTTTTTTTAAATTTTTGTTGGCACAAAATAGGGAGGAAAAAAATTGTTACAAAAGTACCGGCGCATTCAGATAAAAAAATACCCGCGGTAACATTTCCGAATTGACTTAAACGGTGTCATTTTACACCATGAGACCAAAAAAATAAATTCGCAAAAAAAATAAATAATAAAAAAAAAAATTTAACACCACGCAACAACGCGTAAGACCATAAAAAAAACTACTAAACATGATTCTGAAAAAATAAACCTGCACTATTAAATATGAGACCGATAAATACACTCGCACAAAATTAAGGGGAAAAAAAAA
Source organism: Tanacetum coccineum (assembly GCA_026074375.1). Lineage (NCBI taxonomy): Eukaryota > Viridiplantae > Streptophyta > Magnoliopsida > Asterales > Asteraceae > Tanacetum > Tanacetum coccineum. The sequence goes on from BQNB010008183.1 coordinate 61,292, forward strand.
GAATTAATGACACGCAACAACGCGCGAAAAATTAACGCCCCGCAGTAACGCGCAGGAAAAAATAAACTTACACTATTAAACATAAAAAAAACACGCGAAAAAACAAAAAAATAAATAAATAAAAAAATAAAAAAATTAACGCCCCGCAACAACGCGCGAAAAATTAACGCCCGCAGCAACGCGCGGATATCTTTGCTTGTTAAAGTATATATAGCATAAAACGTGCACCAACAGAGATTATGATGAAGCAATATTAAGCAGATGACATCGACAGTGGCGAAGGTGATGAATTTAATGACGAAGAATTCAGACATGTTCTCAACAAAGCCACCATGCACAATTATAATAATAATGTTGATGTTGTCCAACTGATGAGAGGATATTAACCTTATATTATATTGATTTTTAAAATCAATGCAAAGATGATGAAAACAAGCTCACTGATCTCAAGTTCTTCTACTCCATATTAGCCTATCGAACCTCCCCATACTCACTCGCCTATAATGATATGACCATAACAGGTTTAACTGAACCTCCATCGTCTCCATGTTTGTTTAATTCTACTTAGTGATCAACCATGTTTTACAACCACTCAGTGTTTTTACCGTCTGGGGGTACAATGATTTTGACATAACAACTGAAATTAGCGTTCTAAACGAACTGAACGTTCAGTTTACATTTTATGAACCGTTCGATAAAAAGTTCGTTTATGCTCGTTTATTTATTAAAATGAACGAACATAACATTATTTTATGTTCGTTTGTTCGTGAATGTCCAATTATGCGTTCATTAACGTTCGTATATCATATGTATGCCTGATATGTTTAAACAAAAAAACAATTATAAAACAAAATATTATGCATAATTTGATAAGTTTTATGTTTTTTTTCATATGTTCATTTACGTTCGATCATTTAAGGTTCGTTTAGTTTTTTAATGAACGAACACGAACAACTCATTTTCTTAATAAACGAACATTAACAAGAAAATTCGTGTGTTTAAACGGGTTGTGTCCGTTTATTTGTCGGCTTAAAATTAAATGAACGAACATGAACAAGGCTTCGTACGTGTTCGTCCGGTTCGTTTACAGCCCTAACTGAAATTGATGCAGGCACACCTAAAGAATTGTTATTTGAGGCATTTTTGGGTATGTTGATACTAAGATTATGTAATGAAAACACTACAACTTAATTGTAAATTATGAGGAACTGCATATGGGAACACTAAAACTACTTTAGATTTTAAAAAGCAAAGATTATACAAATGAGAAGCTAATGTACAAAATATGAGTGGAATTGATTTTTGCAAAACAAAAAGAAGTAACAAAAGAGGATGCTTGTCCACATCGCCCAATCCATCAACCTTTACAAAATATGAGTGGAATTGATTTTGGCAAAAAAAAATAAATTAAAACAATCAATTAACTTTTGAATTTCGAATAATGTGTGTAGTGGGTGACTATTTTACCCCTACGAGGCATGCAGACCCATCCGATGCACACGGATTGTATCTAATTGTTTATTTTGTAATGTTTGTGTAAGTTGGAGAGGTGTGAATATGGTGGTACATGTAATTGAAACGTGATCCTAATGGAAGTGGCGTGACTGTGACGGATCCATTCATTGCATCTTCAAGAACATTGGCGGAAATAGTTGTCTTCATAGGAACTCCAAGCTTACTTAAACAGGAAGAAATAATTTAGAAACTAAAAAGTCATCAAATGGTCTTTGGTCCATTTATGTCAATAGTTTTATAAATTTTCTTATGTTATTATTAAGCCTTCAATTCTATGTAGTATGTTATTGTTAAAAAGTTTATAATTATGAAGTTATAGACTGTAACACGAAAAAATAACAAAGCCAATTAATCCTCTCGATGTGTCGTCGTGCCTAACCTACATATTGTCTTGTGAGCATCATTATTTTTTCGAAAGTGAAATTGGTGGGAAAACCAAAACCCTTGTGTATTCATAATTTACATTTAGATCCGCCACTGACAGTAACAACATTTGCCATCATGTTTCATATATCATATCTACGCGATCCTTAGCCGTTATAGTTTACATATCTCATTTATAATATTTTTTTTGAACAGCTATTTTATTGATAAAAAACTAGCAATAAGCTAGCAACTACAAAGAAATAAGATGCGGATTTTTGAGCCAATCGTTCCAAGGATGCTTTACATCTATACCGACACCAATTATAAGACTTACACACTACATCATCAAAAAACAACGCCTTCGCTGGAGCCTTAACCTCGAAAATATTCTTGTTACGAAACGTCCATAGGTGCCACCACATTACGTAAAACACTCTTTCAAGCGTCATTTTATTCTTATACGGTAAACGCAAATTCACCAGCCAAGCCAACCAACCATCGTATGATTCGAACTCCATATAAGGAACGTCCCACCAGCGAGTGATAAGGCGAACAGCTTGTCTGGCCATGCAACACGAGAAGAACAAATGTCTAGACGTCTCTGCCCCCTTATCACAAATAGCACACATGATAGAATCAATATAAATACCTCGACGAGATATGTTAAACCTAGTTGGCAGCGAATCAGACATGACCTTTACCCCACGCATAAAAACAATCACCTTAAAAGGCCACATATTTAATCCTATCGAGTTATCAAAAAACAACCACCCGGAATCGATTTAAATCGTCAATCAATTTTCTAAAAACCGAAGCCGACGAAAAAAAAAAATCTCCCGAACACACCAACGTGCAGTCCATCTGTCAGATATAGGAGCTAATAAAAATGACTATCAATTCACCCAAGAGCACCAATCTCATCGACTTGTTCTTGTCCACACCCCCTCCGGTGCTCTACGAAACGTAAAAAAGCCAAACTCTGGGTAGCGCTAACTTTTCAATATCCCAACAGTAATCTACTTTACGAGATTCAAGAGCCATATATATGCGGATCACCAATTTTTTAAAGCGTGCCCCCTTCACTCCTCCACATATCCTCGGCCCGAAAGATGTTATTTTGCCCCTATCCTAGTACCCAAGATTAATACATAACTTAATTAAGTCCAAATACCTTTATTAATCAACAAGACATTAGTTTCGTGAACAATATTCATCCAACAAGATTTAGATCCAGCTCATCCGCGATCGCTCCGATCCCATATATAAAACCGTCATCCCATCCCCAAGAAATGCGTCTTAATATAACCCTTGCCCCATAAAGAATAATCTTAGACGTATAAAACCTCCACACCCATTTGAAAACATTAACCCTCTATTCACAGCATATAAACTTTGATAACACCAAGACCTATCCCTCTTGTCTTTAAGGAGCTAAAACCGTCTTTCCAAAATAACCCATTGAGGCTTTCCTTTAACTGTTGGAATTCATGCCATTAAAGACATGCTACGGTATCACTCTAATGTACGAAGACGCCCCGGAAGGGTGACTTTAAATATAGACATATGTAAAATAGGCACGATCCTTAAAACCAACCTTTAAGAATAACGAAAGCGCCTACCCCCTCCAAATTGACAATGTTTTCATCTTCCATTTAGAGAGATACTTAACTCGTATCTACAACCTCATTCCCACGCAAGGCAAATCCCGAGACATAAAGCCCCCACAATTACAAAACCGAGATAATAAAAAACGGAGGTTACAAATAAGGCACCCAAGTAACAGTGCGCCGCTCCTTAACCTGTTAACACTTCCATCATAAACACCTATAATTTTACCTCATGCTCATATTTAATTCTAAGCCAGACGCCCCTATAAAAACACTCCGAGAACATGCACTAAAGTTGAAATGTTTACTTATCACACAAAAACACCACTGTCCTTAACAAAAACCGCATCATCCGCGTAAGAAACATGTGAGAAATATTCACGCGAGAGGCGCCGAATTTTAATTCCCTTAAACTTACCTCCAGCGTCTACCACCCCGTTGAAACAATAAATGTAAGGCTATTTCCATGATTAAAATTTAACAAGAAACGGGGAAAAAGACGGATCACTCTTGGATTTAGAAGCCATTAACAGAATATGGAACTCCCACCGTCGGGCGTACCAATAATTAGTTGTAATCGACCTTCTCGAAGACACTAATGCATACAATTGTAACCATTTACGCCACTTTTCCTTTTCTCCAAAACCAAACCTTACTTTAGAACGTCATCCAAAAAATCTCCAACCGAACCGAAATCATAAGATTCTCAAAATCTACCTTGAAAATTAAAGAATGTTCACTTTTTTTACAACTTGCACCACAGGAGCACTTCAATAAGAATAAAACCGGGTCCATCTAAAATCTGCCAAATCATGCCAATTAAAAGACAGATTGCACCTCAATTAACAAAACAATATCACCCAAAACACCAACAAGACGATTCGCCATAATTTTTGCAATGATTTTATACAAACTCTCAATAAGACTAATATGTCTAAAGTCTTTAACCAAATTAGCACCCGGAATTTTTGGAATCAACGCAATAAAGGACGAATTACATCCTTTAGGAATATCTTTGTATGTAAAGAAATGTTTCACGGCATCGTACACATCACTTTCAATAATGTACCAAAATCGACGGTAGAAACCGAAAATGAAACCATCAGGACCCGGAGCTTTATCCATCCCACAATCCCACACCGCCCTCTTGATTTCGTCATTGGTCACCTCACTCTCCAACTTCGTCCTTTGTTCCGATGATAGACACTTCTGATATTTCATCTGAATAAGGGCACGCCTAGGATCAGGTTTACAAAACCTTTTACTAAAGTGATTAAAAAATTCCCGCTTCACCCTGTTCGGATTATCGATCCAGATTCCGTCGATCATGATACCCCGAATATTAAGAATATTACGTTTTTTGTTAAGCAAGGGATCGTCTTCCACATGCAGAGAATTGATCAGATGCATATTATGGAAGCACTTTCGGCCTGTTAACTACCTTATCTTTTGTATACTTGGATTATATTAATGTTGTCGTGCACGGGATGTGTTATTCGCTTTTTGTTGTTCTTTATCATCTTCTCCATTGTAGCAGAGCTATAAAACATAATCATATGTAATTTTATAGATAATTGTTATATGTCATTTCTGATTCTTATACGTTTTGCAATTCATGACATTATAACTCAAGTCGATTCCAAGAGCCGAATGTAGTTGGTGAAAACTAAAAACTATCGGGTTAATATTATACATAACTTGCAAAAGTTATGAAAAACACCAAATACAAAAATATGAAAAATAAAAGATAACCAACTATTACTATAAAAATAAATATGCAAAATCATACTAAAAGGGTCGTTGTTGACATAATTTATGATTTCTTCGAAGATCAAAATCCCCATTAAATTAAATTAGGTACTTTATCCACATTGATTTTTTTTCCATGTCCAGTAACTATATTTGCCTTGCCTCTGTAACCTCTCCATCATTCCTAGTTAGAGGTATTATTTCTTGTTCCGGTTGTTATGGAGCCGACTACCAACAAAGTTGTCGACAATTATAATACTCTTCTCGTTAGAACATTTGCAAACATTGTATTAACTGTTTTAAGATCAGATTACATAGTTTCCATATCTGTGCCTTTAGCGTCAATAGCCTATTCGATTCACGACAAATTAAGTATAAACACAAAGAAAGACATTTCAAAACAAAGATAAATTAATAAAACTTTATATCATCTTTTTTCTCCGGATCAGATAAAATGTTGTAAGAATACATAACTTCCTTAAATAGTTTGGAGGTTACATGGTATTTTGTTGCTGCAATTATACTCTTTTAAATTTATATAACAATTTAGTTTAGTGAAGACTTACTAAGCACAATATGTTTTGCATGTATTCCACACAACATTGAATCTTCAAACATCTAAGGTATGCAATCTTCTCATGCCTGCAAAACAAAGTTATACTCATGAACTCAGTAATATAATTACAGTAACACGGGATAAAAAAATTGCAAAAGTCTAATACCTGATTTGGATTTATACTTACTATGGCAAGACTGCATTTATAGAGACAGTAGGGTTGGTTTGTCTCCCTTGATATCCCTTTCCTGCATTCGTAACTGCTCATTCAAGGAATTAAAAGCGCAGTTTCATCTTCAAGGAATTAAAACCGCAGTTTCATCTTCTCCTTGCATTAACTATGGTACTTAGTCACTCCTTGCATGCCCCTGTGAAATCAATCGGATACATTTATGGTTTGATACATTGTGGTTGTTATAAAAGATATTTCCCCAATAAATTAAGAGACTCTATCTTTTATAAGAATAGATAGATATTTTTTAACCAACTGGTCATGCGCAAAATACACACATTATTCGAAATTCAAAAGTTAATTGATTGTTTAACAAAAAAAAGTTGTCTACACACAATAGCAAAACGGGGTAAGTTGGCTATAATTTTTTATAATTTGCCCAAGCATATACTAGCTTGTGCCTTTTTTATTAGAGAAGAAGAATTGACTTTATCCCACATCGTAAAAATGAAAAGAAAATGTGTTTTATATATTGAGGTAAGCGGCTAATTATTCAAGTTGTATATGGTGTATCATTTCCTCGTGCATATAAGATGAGCTGGTACATGTATTAAAAGGACTTCTTAAAATATGTTAAATTTTTCACATTCAAGATTTGTACAGTAAGTTTTTAAGTTGAGATCAACATAAACCTAAAATTTAGTATAGATCCAATTACCAATCCTAACCACTTATTTTTTTCTTCAAAATAAAAAAATCACACTTTCCACCTCTTTTTAAAATATAAAATATCTTGCAAACGGTAAATCGTCAAAAGACAAAAAATCCACATCGCGACGAGAATTAAATCATCTTTCAAATCGCATGTGATTTGTGATGCAAATCACATGTGATTAATCACATGTGATTTGTGATGTAAATCACATGTGATTTTTCTAGACGTGGTTGAAAAAACATTCAAAAAAATTGTCGAAAGTATATCGAAGTGCCCCTCTTTAGAAAGATGATTTAATTCCCGTCGCGATGGTATGTTTCGTTTTGCGTAACGATTGACGGTTTGTGAGATTTTTTTTTTTTTAAAAAGGTGAAAATTAGGTTTTTTTTTAATTCGATGAGAAAATGAATGACTAAGATTAATTCATCGGATCTTTAATAAATTTTGAGTCTATGTTGAACTTTTCTTGTAGTATAAATAATGTTAACAAGAAAAAATAAGTTTTATCCCACATATGCTAGAGAACAAACCGATGAGAATAAGATCTTATAAAAACTAGTTCACTTTTAAAGCCAAGGAGTGACGTTACCTTTTTAGCTTTTAATCTTTTGTGTATGTTTTTACTCAAACAATTTATGCACAATGAAGGATTATGTTAAACACTGGAAATTGATTCATAACATACCAATTGGTCCTAAAGATGCGTGTATGACAAAAGCTAATTTGAACTTTTGAAGCATATTCATGTCATATGTGTTTTTTTTTTTTTAACGGCGATTTTTATTAAGAAAAACTAGCAAGGAGCTAGAAATTACAAAGAAATAAGAGACGGGTTTTTATACCAATCGGTCAGCTAAACAATATTTGCAACTATCACGCCCGACAAAACCAGGAATAAAACTACAAATCATCTCATCAAAAAAAAAAAACGTCTCCTTAGATTTAGGCTTGGCCGCGAACATCTTCTTAGGTACGAAAATTACCATAGAAGCCACCACATCACAAAATAAATAACTGAACATGCTTTTTATTCTTCTTCTTTCGGCGGGCAGTTTTTACATTATCGATCCAAGACCCTCCATTCTCCGTAAAAGTTAATACCATAAAAGGGCAACGTCCCACCACCGATTTATATTAATTTAGGAAAATCTTCTTTGCCGGTTACAAAGGCGAAGAATAAAAATGACAATGGTTGCAATCCGACAATCACAATCACAAGACAAGATAGAATCAATCTCGACATCACAATTCACACAAGATAGAGACTCAATATCTATACCACGTCTGGAAATGTTAAATCTAGTAGGTAAGGTGTTCGTCTTTACCTTCCAAGCGAAGGTGTTCAGTTTGTTGGGAACATATCGAATCCACCTAGTCTTTAGATCACCTTTCGGAAGTAATCGCGAATCTATCATGTTTCTTGACGAAGCCACGGTATAACCACCAGAATTGTTCAATGTCCAAGACCATGAATCAGGAGACTGAGTAAGCACCACAGGGTTAATCACTTTCGCTAACTCTTCAACTTGAATGAGTTCCAGCCCTCCTCTCGGAGTAAGCACCACAGGGTTAATCATATGTGTTTTAGGCTTGTTTATGACAAATTTGTTCTGACATTCTATATGTATTCATTACTTAAATCCATATACGACAATTTAGACCCACACGGGTCTAGCTGGGTTTATATGGAAACATAATAAAGGGTTGATTGTTAAAAGGGTTGGTTCTTAATGCGCTTACTTATCCTATATTGCTTGAAGTTGTGTATAGGGAACTCCACATGTGTTATTCATTTAGCTTTACAAAACGATTAAACCATATACTCCGTAGTTGCTTGTATCACTTTTTTTAGGGAAATTTCCCTATTTGCCTCAATAGTACACTTACTAGTCACTTTTTGGCTCAAGTATTTTTTGTTTCCCAAAATACTCTGGGAGACCTGAGGAGACCTTAATGCAAAAAGTGACATGTGACTTGGGAGACCTAAAAACTTGAGTGACTGGGCCCACTTGGGACATTTCTCAAAATTTGTGTGAAAATCTCTTAAAAAAATTTTAAATCTCTCAAAAAATTGTGGTCTCCAAAAGTATTTTGGGAAAAAAAATTTGAAGCAAACACTACCACCACATGTGTACTTATAAGGCAATTAGAGAAATTCCCTCTTTTTTTATTAAAGGAGAAGAATTGGCTTTATCCCACATCGAAATTTGAGAAGCAAATGTATTACTTTATATAATGAGATATGCACTAGTCTTTCAAGTTGAGTTTGGTGTATTATATTCCTTGTGGGATATAAAGACAGCTTGATATAATCAAGATGCCTTCTTGACCTCAAGAAATTGTACATGTTGTTAATTTTTGGTGTTGGAAATTAAGTTACGGATTAACTTTTTATGTTTTAAAATTTTGACATGTTTTATGATTTATGTCTTTTCTTTTTCATATCTTACTAAATTGTTTATTTAGCTATGAAAGTTTGAACAAACTCAACAAACTAAAACATTGCTTATAACGCGCTTGTTAGAGGGTTGTGTATGTTGGCCAATTTGAATCAAACATTGTTGTTTATTGATAAAGGGTTGATTGATAAAAGGTTGGTTTACTTATCCTATATATACTGCTTGAAGCTGCATATAAGGAAAGAGGGGTGGATGGACCTGAACATATCATCATCCTCATCATTAACTCAACATTTTGTATTCAATTCATGTTACAAAACGATTAAAGCATATACTTGTTGGTGATTTTAGTGTCATCGACGACCATTTAGGTAATGACGATTTACTAGAGAATAATGAGATTTCATATTCGGCCTCGGAGATACGATTTAGAAAGTGTGGGAATGTGCCACATGTTGATATAATTAAGTTTGCGACCATGACAAAATGCAAGGGTCAAGGGGGCTGCGCCCCCTTGTGGGGTCAAGGGGCAGCGCCCCTTCCGTTGTTTTTCCATCTTATTTCCCCAACTGTGACTGTTGGAAAAACAGTTGTAAAAGTTGGTTTTCAACCAACTATTAACTGCATAAAACTGTCTTTACAATCTGTTTTAATAAACAGATTTATTAGCCTCGTTAAAACATACGAAAATACACATACAATTCCTCTCTTGTTTTTGATTTGTGATCTTGTGCCTAGACACAAATTGTTATTCTTCTTGAATTATCCCGATAGAGATTTCGTACAACCCAGGCACCAATAGGGTCAAAATACTTTATACGAAAAGTGAACTCAACACGATTCAAGCAAGATATCCAGGATCATCACACACCCTTTTTAGGCGATGACAGAAGAAGATGCATTTCTTGTTGACGACGTTGAAGGTAGTTTATGTGTTGACAACACCGATGCCGAAATTGATGGAAGATTCAACAGTGGAAGCAATAAGGATAAGCGCTAAGTGGGAGAACGATGACTACATATGTCGAGAGCAGCTATTGAATGGTATGTCTGATTCTCGCTTTGATGTATATACGAATGTTGAATCGGCTAAAGAGTTGTGGGATTCACTTAAATCTAAGTACATGGCAGAGGATTCTTCAAGTAAGAAATTCCTTGTTAGTAATTTTAACAATTACAAAATGGTCGATTCTAGACCGGTCATTGAACAATATAATGAACTCTTTAGGATCCATGGACAATACACACAACATGACTTGAAAATGGATGAATCTATTTTTGTTTCAAGTATAATTGATAAGTTGCCTCCTTCCTGGAAGGATTTCAAACATACTTTAAAACATGGTAAAGACGATTTATCTTTGGTCGAACTTAGTAGTCACTTGCGTATAGAGGAATCTCTAAGGGCGCAAGACAGTGACAAGGGAAAAGGTAAAAAAGTTGTTGGACCTTCTGTGAATATGACAGAAGATGGTAAAAATAAGAACAACAAACAAAACAAAGTGTTAGCCTCAATTTATTGAGTCGAACAAGGAAGCTCGGTCACTCTACGATGGAGCTTCGGTCTTTAATTAGTTAACGATGTAATAAAATATTATCGGGAATCGGGCTCGATAGTTAATCTAATATTGTATATGTTTCGGGTTTAATCCCAAGCAAAACCCGAGCCCGGGTCCTAGTTAAATATCCCACGCGTTGTAGGGATATATATATAGATATTTTCCATATGAAAATATCTAATTCTCATAATATCTATTTTCTAAATCTAAAAAATCTTTTTTTTCTCTCATCTCTCTCTCTAAACTAATCATCTCTCTTTCTCCTTTCTTGTTTCGATTCGTGTTATGAAGTGAAGTAAATCGGGATCCTACAATTGGTATCAGTCGCCTCGGGTGGGTTTAGTGAAAGTTTGTGGTAATTTTTTTTAAGTTTATTATTCGGCTAATTTGTTTGTTTTCATTTCGTGATTTGTTGTGTGGTCATTTTTTTATTTTTGGGAAGAGCCTAATTACTCGGCATATATGTTTTTGTTCTTTTGTTTAGATTCACTTATTTTGTTATTTAAAGTTTCAACTCGTCAACGAATATGCGTTTGTTGTTGTCAACTTGTAAGTTAATGTTTTAAATCTCTAAGTTGGGCTCTTTTACACGTTTTCATTTCTTCTTTCTTTCTTTTTTTTGTTTTTCAGTTTGAAAAGTTTTATAGTAGGCTTCGTTTTCTTTTGCTTTTTTTTGCCTCTTTGTGTCCTCTACTTCCTTGGCTGCAACGAAGTGACACACTTGATCATCGAACGAGTGTTTCTTTAGTTGAACCGAACGAGTAACATCTCAAGATCACCGAACGAGCGGACTCGAACAAGTGGACTCGAACAAGCGGACTCGAACAAGCGGACTCGAACAAGCGGACTCGAACGAGAAGAACCGAACGAGCGGACTCGAACAAGCGGAATCGAACAAGCGGACTCGAACGAGCGGACTCGAACAAGTGAAATACACAAGGACCGAACGAGTGGAAAACGGGACCATCGAACGAGACCATCGAACGGGACCATCGAACGAGACCATCGAACGAGACCATCGAACGAGACCATCGAACTAGTGAAAAATCTCTTGGACCGAACGAGTTTTTTTTAAGCTTGAACCGAACTACATCACACACAAGAACAAAATTCACGGTTCTCTTCTAGCTTGAACGAGTTTCTTCACGTTGTAACAAATTTTCGGTTTTTCGGTTTCGAGTGACGTTAAACGACGGGACTTAAGACTTATATCATCGTGTTCGTGTCGTCGTTTCGATCCTGGTAAATTGTTTTGTAACCGACGATAACCGTACACCTCCGAGGGATTAAATTTACATTCGTTACTTTTATAGATCTTCAAACGAAAGTGACGAAAAAAAAGGAGGGAATTTTTTTTATTAATTACCAACTTTTGGCAATTGGCACATGCAGCCCCTCACTTGTTACTACAATTGCACCATTCGTCCTTCCTTGAAAAGAAGTCCTTCTAGTTGAAAATAACTTTTCACCGTTAGTCCCTATCGCTTCAAAACAGCCCGTTAGCCCTTTAAAGTGAATCGTTTGTGCACCGTTTGTCCTTATTTGAGTTTTGATCAACCGTTAATCATTTCAAGCTCAAAATTCGTGCACCGTTCATCGTTTTAGCTCACAAATCGTTAACAAAAGTTCAAGTTCTTCAACAACAACAACGATTTCACCAACAATAATTCTATTTTTACGGTTTTCTTGATTTAGTAAAATCCCGCGAAATACTCTTGTATTTTCTCGGTTTAGTCAAGACTTGTAAAATCCCGTAAAATAGTTTTCCACAACAACAACAATCACATCCACTTAAGATCCAACAAAATCTTTCACACTTCATAATTCACGATAAAATGGGAACAAAGGTTACTTCATCTTCGGGTTCAGTTTTAGAGGAACCAGAGATACAGAAACTGCAGATGCAAGCAAAGATTTTCAAAGAAAACTCCTTGAACAAATTAAATGCACTTAAATCAACCACTCAACTTCTCGATAGACAGAGTATATTGTATCAACAAGCTTTTGCACAACTCTTTGGTGATAGTGTCAGAACCTTCAAGTTTCAGTTATCTCAACACATGAATAACTTAGAAACACTTCTCAATGCAGAAACACTTCACGAGATGGATTCCAAATCCGCTCTAAGTGTGATCAAATTACAGTTTGAAAGGTTCATTAACTCTGACTTGTTAAAGCCTCTCGATATTTATTCAAGATCTTTTTCATCAGATCAAGAAGTAAAAGAAATCTTCAGAGATTACACTAATATGACAGCTCAAACATTCAAGGAAACAATCATCCAGAACATGAACTCCATTGAGCAATGTATAATAGAAAGAGCAAGTCATGAGCAAGAGCTTAAGATGACGTTGAAAAAGTTGAGTGAAAGACAGTTGCAGATTCAACAGTGCAAGGTTCAAGAGGTTCAATCATCGGTTACAAGTTCAGGAGATGAAACATGCAGTGGGATTGTATCAGATGAAGAGATTGAAAAGAAGGAATTGGAAGCACATTACGGTTTCATGGCAAAGATTCAGGAAGTCTTACCTGCAGAATCAAGTTCTACTCATACGCCATTGGAACAGGTACAAAACAATGATGAAAAGAATGTGTTTGCCAATGAAAGACAACATTCTGAGAAACATGCTGCAGAATGTGCTGATGAGCGTGCTGCGCTTGCTAATTTAATTGCAAATTTAACTCTTGATACTGAGGAAAACAAAACGATTTTAAAGCAATTAAAGAAAGCAAACGCATCATTGACTCAAGAATTGGAAAAGTGCAAAACTAACCTTGATGAAACCAATAGTGCTCTGGGGGAGGCTATTAGTTGTAGGGATAGTTGTTGATTGCACTTCAGAAACAAAACAGATGAGTTTGAGAAGTACAGAATCCTTTAATGACTGGGACGATGATTATGAAGATTCTTAAACAAAGTTAAATTGAAACTCTAGGACTATTAGTTTTTAAAAGACATTGAAATTAAGAAGGTTTTTTTAAAGACAAAAGCTATGAAATTTCTCGTTCTTGATCAGAAACACATTGATTTAGTCAAAAAGAGTCTTCTTTTAACTAAGTCACAATGGATAGGTTATCTCAAAGAGTATACAAAGGGAATTTCGGATTATAAAGGTTTAAAGAAGAAAAAGATATTGACAAGATGTTGAAGATGGACAAAGAGTTAAAGATTTTGTGAACAAAATTTTTATACTCGTAATCAGTCAATTCAGACCATTCATATGTTAGCACCTAAATGCGCGACATATAATGGTAGACTAACCTTTACCAATCCAAGGTACCTCAAAAAGGCTCAATCTGAAAAGCCCTGTTTGTATGAGATCCCAATGATAATTCTGATCATCTAAACAGATTTGCCCTGAAAGGAAGAGGCCATGACTCTTGAAAAATGAGAGTAGATCAAAAATTGAATAAAGACAATGTGCAAACCATATGATTACACTAATAGATAGTCTTTATGAAATTTTTAAAGGACCATCACTGAGTCTTATCAGTTGGAACGCGCAAAAATGATGGTTAGGAAGACAATGTGGAGAAAATAGTTTGCTAGGAACAAAACCAAACATTGGTAAAAAAACGTTTGCCTTTCTACCCAAGTTTCAAAATTCCATTAGTAAACGTAGACAAGTTTTTAACGAAAATGATCATTTAACATCAAATTCAATTTTAGGAAATTGTTGATCAAACTTGGTATTTAAACCATACTAGTGATTATTTTCGTTGAGTTGGTACCAACTGCTGAATGATATAGTACTTTGATAAAAACTAATTAATTGCCTCTTCCATAAAAAGGTCTAAATGATGTATTCGCTTTGAAACATGAACTTAAAACGGAAATGCATGAAGATAGGAGTAGTTTAATCCTTGAAAATGAGGTGGACGAACTTGAATCTAAATAAGGCTGATTTTCAAACATTTCATGGCTACTTTCGAAGAGTGTGTGTCTAAGATGTTACAGTTTCTGTTTTGTTATTTGCAATTCTCTGTCCTGTATGATTTATATGCCTGATATGAATTACCAACGCTGGTATCTTCATAAAGTCAAAGAATGTGAATGTCTTGCACTAAAGCTTTCAAAACAAACTGAATCTGTTAATAATGAAGTTCATAATAAGCTTTTAAAGAGTTATACTTAAACTTGAAAAACACTCGATTTCTCTTGAACTTTCTTTACAACATTATAAAGAACAGATGAAAAACCACCCAGTTTGCAGAAGAAATGCTTCAAATTGGGTTAATTTTTTTTCGAAAAGAACGTGAAAATAAATGAAATACGAGATTTGAGAAAGCTCAAATGCAAGACAAGAACATGGTGATAAATTGAGTTTAAAGAAACTCATTCTGGTAACTAAAAGGAAAGTCTGTGGAATACTCAGTTTGAATAATCCATCTGTTGTTCGACAACCAAATGCTCAACGATTCCAAAACCATCAGTTTTAGGAAAACGATCCTTTTTTCAAATTCTCCTGAAATTGGAGAAGTTTTTCAAGACGAATCAGTTGGTTAATAAAAAACTATGCGTTCGGATGGGCTTGTGTTTAAAAACCAGTCACTCAACATGAATTTGCTCAAAAATAGAAACCAAGCGGTTCGAAACACAAATGTGGCTTTTAAACCAGGAATGTATAGAATTGCCTCCACCACAAACAAAACTAGAACACATAGTTGCCTGTCTTAGGCTTTAGGAATTATAATCCTCACATGTCTAAATCTTCAGGAGTAATTCACACTACTAGTTGTTCTCCGCAGACCTACAGCTTAAGTGCTATCAAGTTAAAAGAGAAGTCGTGCCAAAACATATAGTCAAAGTGAAGGTTTAAAAGAAGAGATAAAAAAAAAAAAAGAAAAAAAGGAAGGTAGAAGACCATCATAGGGATTATTTAGTATTTCTAGTAAACAAAGTCTATAACTGGTATAATGACAGTTCAAACTCAAACTTCGAATGAAAATGATGTTGTGCTGAATGTGGAACATGTGTGTTTAATTTCTAATCATGGATGCTTGTGTTCTCGATACTTGAAGACCGTGAATGCTAGAACTAAAGAAGCCTAATATTGTGCCTAGTAGTGCTAGTAACCTAGAGAAAAGAGAAACAATCTATTGCAACACCCCATAAGAAAACAGTTGCATCAGATACCACTATTCGAAATCAAGAGTTACTTATAAGGAGTTGTTTAGAGATACAAAATCAGGGAATGGAAATGTAGATAGCTTAAGACGATGGATCACATCAGGTTATACAATGGACACAAAAGCCACTTAGGACCCAAACAAGATATGGGATGCCTTAAGGTTAGGAAAAGATGATGATCAACAAGTATTAGTCCGACTATAAGACATTTGTCTCTAGGATAAACTAATGTCTTGAAGATATCATTTCTTCCTTAGGATCCAATTTGTCCAATGTTCCATCGTCCTCTAATTCTCTTGAAGATTGTACAACTCATCCTATTCATTGTTGACTCTTGTAAGACAAAGCACCATGATGGGCATTCTCAAGCTGTTGTGTAAACTTTGTGGATGAAAATTTACTGAGGTACTGTTCATTTTGGAAATGATCAGATGTTTGCTCCAATTCTTGGTTATGGAGATCTGATTCATGGGAATGTCACGATTAAAAGGGGATTATTACGCCATTCGAAGTCCTCAATCACAATCTTGTCTGGTTTGGTCAATTCTGTGATGATGATTTGTGCGGTTGCCTTTCAGGAAATCTACTTGTTTTGTGAGAGTTCTTTAGGGAAACGATTTACTCACCGATAATCGTGGATCTTATCTCTATAAAATTTCCTCTTCAAGAAACAACTTCATCAACTCCAATCTGTTTAATGGCTAAAGCAATTCACAACTCAAGGCATGGGTTATGGCTCGAAGGTTCTCATCTTTACTATATTACATACCTTCACTCTCAAAGAAAGGGTTGGTGAATGGCTTACCTAAGATGAAATATGTAAGGATCAAACTTTGTTCGTCTTGTGAAATGAGGTTTAAAGCAAAAGAAGTTTCATTCAAAGACCAAAAGCAGTTCCTATTTCCAAAGGAGGCTAAATTTGGCTTCACATGGACTTGTGTGTCCAATGCGTGTTGCAAGCATAAATGGGAAGAAAAGAGTATCTTCTGGTGATTGTTGTGGGATTATCAAGATACACTTGGACTCTTTTTCTACGATCCAAGGATTGAAACACCAGAAGTTCTCAAACGGTCCTTTATCACGATGGTCAACGCAATCTTCAAGCTCAAAGTTATTACTGTCGTACTGACTGAAAGAGGCACGGATTTCTTGAACAGAACACTCCATGCTTATTCAAAGAAGAAGGCATTGATACATTAAAACTTCCATCCGCGAACACCTGAACAGGAACGGCGTTGTCGAAAGACAGAAAACCGTACTCTTGTTGAGGCTGCTCGGAACGTTGCTTTCAGCTTTAAGACTTCCATTATCATTTTGGGTTGAAGCAGTTGCAACCGCATGTCATACTCAGAACAGATTCAATCATCATATCACTCATGGAAAGAACGGGCATATCACTATCATAAATGACAAGAAACCTTTAATAAAACATCTTCACATCTTTGGTTGCATTTGTTACATAACTAGAGATGGGGAAAATCTAGATAAGATGAAAGAAAAAGGGGATCCATGTGTCATGGTGGGATATTCTACTCAGTCGAAGGGATATCGTGTTTACAACAAGAGAACACGCTTAATTTGAGTCATTCATATCAGTTTGATGAGATTGGAAATCAAAGAAGAAAATGATTGTCTGATCACAACAGTTCAGACCTCGCACCACAACGTCAAGAGATATCTGTTGAAAATGTCTCTTCAGGCCTCGTTCCTCAAGGACAAAAGGCATCAGATTATGACAACTCTGACTCCGAGCCCCCAAGACAAAATGTTGTTCCCTCAGCAGAAAAGCCAGATTCGTCACATCAAGGGTTAGAATTTCTCTTCAGTCATTTACTTGAAGAATATTACAATCTAACACAACGGATCAAGCTGAGGAAACAACAATGATCAAGCACGAAATGCCATCCATTTCAAGAAGTGAATTTTGTCAATCCTTTTTTGTATCAAGGGTACAAGAAATTGTGGAGTCTTCCTTCTCAGCAAAACATTGATTAATACCGATGTTGGCATTCATTTCAACACAAAGTCATGATTTGATGGGACCAGACAGAGATCATCCATTAGAACAAGTTCGTGGAAATCCAACCATGCCAGTTCAAACAAGACAACAGCTTGCCACAGATCCTAAAATGTGTATGTTCACGCTCATGGTGAGTATTGTTGAACCTAAGAACATTAAGGAGGCAAGGGCTGATTCTGCATGGATCGAAGCAATGCAGGATTAACTTCATCAGTTTGACAAACTAAAAGTCTGAGAAAAAACAATAAAAACTTAGGGGGGGGTCGGTCAAACCATTTGGCAAGATGATTATAAAGCTAAAGTGGTGATGGAAGAACAAAGAAGGCTGAAGATCAGACTGTAATTTATGCAACAAAGCATGACTTTTGTTGGCAAAGGTTATGCTCAGGAGAATGGGTTTTGATTTTGAGATCATTTTGTCTCCAGGGTGCGCGATTGGAAGCAATTCGGATTTTTGTTGCTCACGCAGCCCCCCCCCACATCAAGTCTTTTACAATCTATCATACTGGACATGAAAATGGCATTCTTTAAAAGGGGTTTACCACTGAGAGAGGTTTTACGTTGCTCAGCGGAAGGGTTCGTTGATCCAGATCATCCAGGAAAAAGTTCTACTTCTAAGGAAAGCTTTGTATGGATTAAAGCAAGTCAAGAGCCTGGTACGATGAACTATCAAACTTCTCTGATGTCCAAAAGGCGTTTACTAAAGGTACAATTATCCCAACTTTATCAAGATAAAATCGGGGAGGATATGCTACTTGTGCTGAATTTTCGTTGATGACATAATTTTGGGTCTACAAACCCTAAAATATTCAAAAAAGATTGGAAAAGTTAATGCACAGTAGATTTGAAATGTCTTTAATAGGGGAGTTGACAGTTCTTCTTTTGGACTTCAGATGCCACCGAGTCCCCAAACAGGGATTTTTATCAAATCAGGGCCAAGTACGCTTCTTAGAAGAAATTCTGAAAAAGCATTAATATGGACATTAGTCCACTCCATTGGTACTCATTGGCTAAAAAAAACCCAAACTAGATGTAGATTTGACGTGGAGAACCCAGTTAGTCCAAATCTTATTATCTAGTAAAATCGGGTCATCATGTACTTGATATCTAGTAGACAAGACGTAGTATAAAGCAGTATGTCGATTGTGCACGTTTCAAGTCCGACCAACTCAAATAGCACCTCAAGGAGGTTAAAAGAATCTTTAAATACTAAAGGGTACCTTTAACAATGAGGACTCCTGGTATCTAAAGGACTCTGGCTTTGAACTAAAGCAATGTTCAGACTTGATCATGACGGGATGCCTTGTACTTGGAACAAAAAGCACTTCTGGAGGGATAATTCTTTGGTGATAAAACTTGTAAGCTGGATGTCAAAGAACAAAACGCACGACAATGTCTTCAGCAGAGGCAGGTAGTGCTGTTATTGCAAGTTGGGCTCAAGTATGGTGGATGATGAGGACACAGCTTCAAGGATTATGGCGTCAACTACAACAAATATACCGTTTGTACTGCGACTCTCAGTCAGCATAGCAATTTCATGAACCCCGTAACATTTCACGGACAAAGCACATCCATTACTCGGTATCAATTTCATAAAGGAAACAGGTGAAAATGGTATAATTGAATATATTTTGTAAGAATTGAATACCAATTAGTCTAGACATGTTTACGAAAGCCTTCTGAGGATCGTTTAAGTATCCTTGTCAGAAGGATTGGTATGAGAGTTTGACTCCAGTGAATAGAGGTTCTGACAAAATGAGGGGGGGGACTGTTTGATATCATCACAAACTCTCACCGATGTACTTATTTTTGAGTGGAACAGCAAAAATATCAAAAATATAAACTCAAAAAGAGAATACAATAATCAGAAAAAACAGAAAATTTTCTTCAACAGAATCTCTCGACATGGTCTCTTGGAATCGATATTGTTAGTGCTTAAGTAATGTCGATTAACATTGAGACGCGGGTGTGTAAATGAAGTTCTGAAGCGTGATGTTGCAAAATAGTTGTCAAAATCTTTTTCATTTCTAATTTTCTATGTGGCTTATCGTGCAAATGTCTCGTAATAACACGGACTTATTAAATAAAGGAAGGTTTTATAAACTTATCCTCCCAACGAGAAAATTTAACGTTTCTCGGTCTTGAGCTGTTTTACAAGACATTCAATGTTATAGCTCAAGAAAAGGATAGTGACGTTTCAATGCGCTTAACTTTACGTTAGAGAAGAATGTCCTCTAAACATCTGGTTTTTTTAAAAGTTGAACACAATATTTCACGAATTTCTTGATGACATTCATAATCTTTCAAATTGTGTGTTAAACACTCCAAACCCTCACAATGTTTTCCAAAAGCTAAAATTTTCAATTGGTTCTATTTTTGAGGGAGAGTTTTTGAAAAACAAGTTTTAATGTTTTTGGATACATCATCAACGAACATTCTTATGTATTCAAACATTATCAAAAAATGTTTCCAACCCAATTCCATGTGAATAATATTTTATCCCACAGTATTTTAAGACATATTTTAATCATAAGGTATTTCAAATAACTAAGAGTTTATTATTTAAAATAAGATGGAGAAAATGTAATTAAAAATATGTTCTAATGACTCAATGTGCTGATCAGTAAGAAAGGTTTTATGGTTTTGATCTTATACCAACAACATATAATTTCATCGAAGATTCTGAAGTTATAAGGTGGTTAGGTTAGGATAAATCTATGATCCATACCAGAACCGGAGGATCTACCCAAGGATAATCCAAAGTTAGAAATAGCAGTCGCTTAGTATGATGGAGATGAAATGTATATGGGATAATGCCGTCTAAGATTGAGCTAACAACTGGATAATCACACAATGGTGTTAGTAATGACGTCCTGGTAAGCATTGAAGCGTGGAAGAATGAAAAAGAAAATGTATGGATAAAAGGGTCTAAAGTGAAAGAAGCACCTCACACAACTTTAAGGAGATAGGGTCAATACATATGCTGTCAGAATCAGGTTGATTGCTGACATTGAAAACGGGGGAGGCATCATGGACCAGTGATTGCATTGCACTACCCTTCCCATCCATTCAGGTTGTCTCTCAAAGAACTTGGTCTCATTTGTCACGGAGATACACACGTTATCTATTGACATCTTATTCCGAGATCGTTGATATTGAATAGGTGGCAATATGCTCCAGCCTCCGAGTACTAAAACCAAAATGCACTAATCGAGGCTAGAGCCAAGTGATCAATCAAAATCTGTTAGGACAATTCCATTGCAAACACTTGTTGAACATATCACGGGTTACACTAGCTGTATATCAAGAGTCCAACGCAATATCATTGTGAGATTTTGCCAGAAATACCGAGATGATATATAAGTATTCACAATGAAGATGGGAAATCCTGCTTGGAGTCAGAACATAAACAAGCTCTTGGTAGGAAGACTTGCGCGATTCTATATCGAATCAACTTTGTGCAACTTTAGATATCGATTTGGTCCAGTAAATGAATTGACGGTTGATGAATTTTGATAAAAATATTAAAACTCCAGATGTGTTACAAAAACGCTTTTACAAGTAACACGTCGATTGATTTTCAAATCAATTTTATTGATTATCAACTAACGTAAACCTGCAGGTTTAAAACGGTGATAGTGACGGCTTTATCCCAATCATACCAAAGTCGATTTCATTACCACTATTCATGCTTCATATCACAAAGACAATCTTTCATGAAAGTAAGATTTTAAGACAAGACTTCCGCTTAACTTGTTTAAGCTTTCAAGATAATGCAAAAAGTATGAGCATGTGGTCAAAGATACAAGATCGCAAGATGGCATAGACGATAAAGACATGACAAATGGGCTCAAAGTCAGATCGCAAGCATGAAGGAAGGAAACAAGTTTAAACAACAAAGAACAAAGAGAAAGACCAAGACCACATGCAGCTTAAGACAAAAGCATCTCATTATCTCATGAAGAGTGGGTGTCATCTTGAAAACTCACTATCGGGGGTGATTGTTAAGCCTCACAATATTGAGTCGAACATGAAGTTCGTTCATTATGTATTTAAGTCACGGTTCAAATTAATTAGTTAATGTTGTAATCGAATATTATCGGGAATCGGGCTGTAGTTTATAACTAATTATTGTATATGTTTCGGGTTTAATCCCAAGCAAAACCCGAGCCCGAGTCCTAGTTAAATATCCCACGCGTCACATTAAATGTGTAGGGGTATATATATAGATATTTTCTACTAAAAATATCTTTTCTCTTTTTTCTTCATCTCTCTCTTTCTTTCTTTCTTAAACCATCATCTCTTTTCTAGTTCTTGTTCTGTAATTCGGGTAGACAAATATGAAGTGAAAGTGTAGATCGGGTTCCGACAACTGATATGATTTTTATGGCTTGACATTTACTAGCACTCATACGTCTTTCTTAAATTTCTCCAAGGTCACTTGAATTAGTAACTTAGTTTTGAATCGGAGCTTGATAAGACGTATTTCCTTGATTGAAGTTATTTCCTGGAGTCTGGTTAAACCCTTGATTTTGCACATTCGGTTGAGACAAAACTGGGTGGTCGAAACTGATTAGCTATACTCTGGGACAATAACTGGTATTTCTGATTGTATGTTCACTGTGCTGCTGAACATATCCTTGAATATGTCTTGATAGCCCAAAAATCGTTGCCATCGGTGGCAGGGACACAGTCGGGTAAGAATATGAGCACGCCACATGTAACACAAGATCCTCAACTAGTTTTACGAATAAGCTGGAGCTGGGGTTACTTGATGTTGTTTAAACATCGCGGTCATGGCACTAGTCACGGCACCGGCTATCTCTGAAGAATCAACATTACTTGCTTTTACTTGAGAAACAATCTGTTTGTTTCTCGAAGTATGAAATTTTGATTTGTTTTCAATAATTTTTAACACATCTTGTGCACTTCTTTCCAAAAGATTGCCACCGGCGGCAGAATTCAACGAATCTTGATCGGATGGGTTAAACCATTATAGAAGGTATTGGAGTTGAATTGTTAATTCAGGTTAAAAAAAAACGTGATGTGGGCATGTTAGAACGGATGATCCTTTGAAACAGGTCCCATGCCTCACTAATTGTTTCTTCCAAGACTTTTGATTAAAATTTGAAAAATTTATTCAGAGAATTTATTGTTTTTTGAGGGAGGAAAGAAATGTTAATAACTAGACACGCACGATCGTCCCAAATTTAGAATAGACCGAGGGAAGGTTCTTTGTCGAGCCATCCGGGCTGACCACGATAGAATATGTAAAAAATCATAAGCTTAATGTGTCTCTGGCACATCTTTGTACTTCAAGTAAGAAGAATTCTTGTGTAAAATATGAATATGAGCATGGGGATCTTTTTTCTCACAAACTGTAGAATTGTTTTGAAGTTACAAGATGATTCGACTATGCTTGAGCTCGAAAATGCTCGCTGGGGGAATAGGTTGAGATACTAAATTGCTCTCCGCACAACATCGGTGGTGTGCACGGAAGTATTCTGCCATAGTACGTTTGTGATACGGCCATCATAACTACGAGAAACTCTTCAGAGCGAACCGGTTCGACTCTTGTGTTGTTGAACGTTATGATTACGACGTTTTGGATTGTTGACGGTTCACCAATAAAATTTGAAGAGAAGACGCGGACGTTTGCACTACACTAAAACAAAATAAAAAAATATTTTTGTAACTGATAATCGAAACAGTGTAAGGTAGTCTTTAGAAACGAAAATGAGGGAGGTGCGGGTAAAGCGCGAAGCATTTTTAAAAACCCTTATTCGTTTCGGTCGAAAGCTTCGTGATAGGATCAACCCTCCTTTAACCCTCTCTAATGTTTGTAATCTAAGTTAAGCACGGTTTCACAAGTGATACAACGGTTGTTTTTGTTGTTTTTCAATTTTTTTGGTTTTAGAAATACTTTAGGAAAAGTATTTTTGATTTTTCTAATAAATCTACAAAAATAAATTGAGAAAATAAAATATTATTGTATTTTTTTAGATTTATATAAAAGAAAATAAAATTGATAACTTCACGAGCAATGGGTCGCTTCAAGAACACACTAAATCTTCAAACATGTAACACGATAATAGTAAGACCACACCACCCCGGGCAGCGGTTCGCATAAATTGATTTTTAATATAATAGCAATATATATATTTATATATTTATATATATATATAGTATATTACTTAAAAATAATATAATATATTAGTATATATATATACGTATATATACTATATTATAACCAATTATCAATAATAGTATAATAAGATGAAGTATTCGTAATGATTTGAAAAGATTACTTTTTATCCAATGGTAAAATCTAACCCTTCCCGAGCGTTTTATCCCGACGAAGTGCGAATTAAAAATCGGTTAAGTTCGTGATCGTGTGATTTGAATGATCAATATTTTTGATTTGAATTCTATTTCTACTAATAATATGCAAAAATAAACAAACGCAAGTAAACATAAGTAAACAATTAAAGCATTTAAGAAATTAAGCATAAAACGATAACGGGAAATTAAAAACGCAACATTTAAGCAAATAAATCAAAATTTAACCCTAACATTGTTTTTTCATTTTTCATAAATCCTAAATGACTAAAAATAATTTTAGAAAAAAGAATTATATTTTTTTTGATTTTTATTTTATTAATTATGAATTAAAAAAAATTTGAATCTAAAATTAAAAAAAAAAAAGAAAATAAAATTTATTAAAAATGGAAAACTAATTATTAAAATTCTGGAAAAATTAGGAAAAGTACTTTAGACTATCTAGAACGTAAGAAAAATAAAACGAGAAAATAAGCTAAAATAGATAAGCAGTTATTAAGCAAATAAGCTATATAAGCTACAAATAGAAAATGCATATAACAAATAACTGAAGCAAAGTAGTAAATGAAAAAGACCCAAGGGCAGATGGTATTGAGTGTGTGTGCTAAGTTGTTGGTGTGAAAGGGGAGGTCACAGGTTTGACCCATATGACCTCTCTTTCTTATGAAACATTTTATTTTTATGTTTTCTCTTTTAAAACTTAAAAATAAGCTGACATAAAACAACTTTTGCAAAACTAACTTTTTCTAAACTTCCAAATAAGCCAGAAAAAGCTTAAATAAGTGACAGAATGCTTAAAAGAGCTCACAAGCTTGAATGCCTAAACTGTATATGCACAAGAGCTTCTATAAGCTCAAATTTTGTCCAAATAAGTTCTAAGGACCTAAATCCCAACTTAATAAGCAAATCTAAACCCAAATTAAGAGAATCCAATAAGCCATAAGCTCATAAATTCAATTAAGCTTTTTTCTAAAAACTGTTATCCAAACAGCCTAAGGAGGCACTTTTAAGCTACTTTTTAAGCTACTTAACTAATAAGCTAGATCTTAAAACCTGAAAACAGATTAACTTTGACCTCTAATTAATACATAAAATCTAAAATTAAGAAATTTTGCTTTCGAAATAAGCTAGAAAAAGGACATGGAAAAGTGACAGTTTAACTAAACTATTTCTTTTTGGATTTTTGAAAGAAAAAATAAGCTATCGCAGTCCTAAAAATAAGACTCAATAAGCTAAACTAAAGATTAAAACTCTAAAATAAGCTAAAGACTTAGACCCTAAGGACACAATTAAGCTAATTATAAGCAACCAATCCTTAAAATAAGCTAGAAAAGCAAAGATGAAAAAGGTCAGTATATGCTGATCAAAACCAGTATATACTAAACCTTGTTTTTAGAAAATTGCTACTTTTAGCCCTAAATTTAAGCTAGCAAAAGCTAATTATAACAGAACAAAAACTAAAAAAACAGATGAAGCTCATTATCCAAAGAGCTTATATTTCTCAAAATCAGACCATGTAACAAAGTTATTCTAATCTAAATTTGCTTATGAAATCAAGACTTTGAACTTTTGAAAATAAGACTAGGAAACTTAGACAGATTAAGACTAAAAACAAAGAACAATTGCACAACTTAAACAAACTCAATTCTACTGCATCAAGCATGAAAATACACCTAATATCACCTTATCAAAGATCTAAACTAATAAGTTGATTGCAAGGCTAAATCACCACAGTTTCAAACCATAGTATACAATGATCCTTAAATTTGAAATTTAAGCCAAATCAACAATTAGAAACTAATTATAAGACTAAGATTAAGCTGATTAAAGTTGAATTAGAAACCAAAATGGCATAGGCAGCACTAACAAGAGTTAGTGCTGCTTGTGCCAAACACCTCTTTAAGTTATGGATTTGCATTTTTACACTACACATATTTGAATTAAGCTTAAACTTGCAATAACAAACATATAACTAAGCTAATAAAGGAATAATAAGCAAAAATTAATAGATAATAAGCACAAATAAGTAAAACAATAAGTAAACAGTATTAAGCTAAAATGAAAGTGATATTGAAGTGTACCTTGATCCCAGCTAAACAGGGATCAATAAGCTCTCAAGGAGCTTAGATCTACAAGCTCCAGCTTATCATAGATAACCTGGTAAGGTCATAAAAGCCCTTCCAGGTCTGGCTTTTCATCCAATAAGCTGAGGTAACTTTTAAGTGTGAATTTTGGTAAAATACTAACTCAGTTAAGCTTAAGGGCTTAACTGAGTACAAGCTAGCTTAAGGAGCTTAATGAGTCTTATTAATTATTACTTAAACACATTCAATCTATTATTTCATAAAAGTAAAAACAAAATTTAAAAAAACAATTTAAATGAAAACTGAATTTTATTAATCTTTTAAAGAGAGTACAAGCAGTTAAAAAGTAAATTACATTAAAACATTAAGCTAAACGTTACAATAAGCTAAAGCTAGACAATAAGCTAGAAAAATTAGACGCCTTTGTGTGTGTGAGGTCTCCTCCTTATATAGCCTTCAGAGGAAGGATCCAGAACCCTAGGAACGTCCTGAGCTTCAATCTCGTCCATCCAATCATGACCAATCCCCACGCAATCATTGTGAACCTTGGATTTGAGTGCCACATCTCATCCACCAATAGAAACATTGGGGATTGCCACCGTGGCCTGCCAAAACACTTCTAGAAGGGCGGGGAGCGAGTATGGTGAATAAGGTTTACCCTGGTGTTGTTGTAAGTGTAAAAGAGAGGGAAACCCAGGAAGATGTATAGTAATTCCTTACTTTGACCCGTGTTATACGTTTGACCCTGAATGTGTTTATAAGACTTGGGCTCGGGTTAATATACTTGGGCCAGTAATGGTATTATGACTTATTATTTGGGCTCAAAATGGTTAAATAGATTTTAACAAAAGTTATGTTAAGGACTAATGGTGTAATTGGTAAGGACTGATGGTGTTAGTCCCCAAGGACTAACTTTGTAACAGTTTTTAGGGAATTTTAGGGCTAAAGGATTAACGGGATTGGATTTGGTTAGGACTTAAGATAAATTCGCCTTCGGCTTCCATTTCTTGTACTCTTTCCATTCCCGTGCTCGGTTTTGTTCGTTTTGCTTCATTTTTGTCCTTTTGTACAATATCCATTACCTGCAAGACACAATTCACAATACAAACGGATACAATGCATTTTTCTGTATTTATTTGTCATTATTGGTCTTTTTAGCTTGTTTTATTAGGTAAAAGGTATGTGTATTTAAGCACATATCACTTACAACTTCGCTTGCCCATACAAGGGTACAAATAGCAGCATACAACTCTAAGCCAAAATAACGTCTAACTACATGAGCATCGCTCGTCATCGAGGAAACTCATCAAAACCTTAAGTTGTGTAACAACGTCATTCATAACCTAACCCCGCAACTCATCAAACAAGAACTGTCTTGGAACTAAGTTATGAGTTGTTACAAAGCTTAACGTTTTTGAAGAATCAACTCGACTTCGAGTTTATTCAAAATATAACATTAACCAAACCACCTCAGAACATTCAAGGGTACACTAAAGTCTGCCAATGACCTATGTGTCCGACTTTATCTTAGTCACTTCCTACCGATAGATTTGCTCAACCGAGCAAATGTGGATCAAGTGTTTTTATGAACTCCTCGTGACCGTAGCTTCAGTTCTAATGGGACCTTAACTATTGAAAAATCCTACTGTGCTTCAAATTTAACTCACGAATCAATTAATCTCAACAGGTTCTTCCAGCAAAACGAATGTGTTTTTTGTCTACCTTAATTTCTTCTACATACACATGTAGATTTGCTCATCCGTCCAATACTACTTTAAATTTGAAACACATCAAATATACTACTAAATTATTAAGGCAATCTTAATCAATAGACCATAGGACCGATCCCTTTAATGATCTTAAATGGGTCCCACTTTCTTTGTTGCTAACATTCTTTCTTTCTAAAATTGCACTACTTCTTTCAAGACGACACTTCTAACATTTACTTATCACCAATCAACTCCTAAATGTTTACGCATATTGCCAACATAGCTCTTTTGGCAATCTCTAGCCGCTTTGAGCTTTTCTTTAATCAATATCACCTTATTTGTTGTTCTTGTACCAATTCTGGTCCAATCGACCGAATTTCTCCAATTTCAGCCCAAAGAACATGTGACCTACACTTCCTTCCATACAACGCTTCAAATAGAGCACATCAAACACTCGAATGATAACTTATTATTATAGAAAACTCAGTTAAGGGTAGATGAGTATCTAAATTATACAAAAATCAATACGCCATCACTCTCAACATATCCTTCAAAGTCTGAATGGTACGCTCACTTTGCCCATCTGTTTGAGGATGTAAAAGCGTACTCATATCCTATCGCGTCCTAATACCTTTTGTATTTTGTTTGCCAGCATCGCGAAGTAAATCTTTCCTCCACGATCTGAGTTGATCGACACATGCTCTCCAGGCCTTTTGTAACTATACATTAGTGTAAAGTCTCGCCATATTCGCCTTTTTAAAATCTTCACATACTACCATGTAATGGGCCATACCTTAGTCACGTCTATCGGACTATTACCAATTCGTATAGTACCCACTTCTTGATCTTACACCTTGTATAAGTCCAGAAGTTATTATATCCTACTTCCAACTGGGGAATCTCTGTTGTTACAATCAATACCAAAGGTCATTGATGTTTCAGTCATTTCACCTTTAAACAAGTCAAACAATTGCTAACATAGGTAGCAATATCCTTCTCATACATGGCTACCATACATATCTCTAAGGTCATAGTACCTCTTATCTATTCTCGGATGTACCAAATACCTTGATGCATGAGCCTCGTCCATCATTAATGTCCTTATGGTTTAAATGTGTGTGTAAAATGGTGATATAAATTGGGTATTTATAGGGTTTAAATGGTTAGATTTAGAAGTTTAAAAAGTTTTTTTTAATTTAAAATGTTGAATAATGGCTAAACATAGCCTGACCCTCAGTCGTTAGAGCGACTCACAAGGACTAGGGATGGCAATAAAACCCGTACCCGATGGGGACCCTGTCCCCAAACCCGAATTGACTGGGGAATCCCCGAGTTGACCGGGGATGAGGATGGGGACGGGGAATTCCCGAATTATGAAACCGGGGATGGGGCGGGGATGGGGATAACATAAATCCCCGGCCCCGTACCCGACCCCGAACTTTTTAATGTACAAATATATATATAAATTATTTGTATATTAATACTGCATGTACATGTATATGTATAAGTTAGTAAGTATTGACGACCCATTTATCCTTAATGAGCTATTATCCTGGTGTAAGCACAAGAAGTCCAAAGCCTTGATCTTTAAGATAGATTTTGAAAAAGCTTTTGATTCGGTGAGATGGGATTACTTAGATGTGGTTTTAGCTAATTTTGGTTTTGGCCTCAAATGGCGTAGTTGGATTCAAGGATGTCTTAAATCTGCTATGGGATCTATTCTTGT
>BQNB010008184.1:0-61577 GCA_026074375.1 Tanacetum coccineum
ACAGGGCTGGGTTTTATAGAGGAGCGGGTGGTGGAGAAATTTGGGATTGGGTTGTGTGGAAAATTGGCGGGAAAAGTTGTTACGGGTTGTTAGGCTGTTATAACAAACGCGGTTGTTTGTTTGAAAGTATGGAATGTTGGCAATATTAGTCCCTGCGTTTCACCCCGCCTTTTCTAGTTGTAAAAACAGTTTGAAAATGGCAGTTTTGGCCCTTGTGGTTGAGATTTCTCTTTCTTCCTTTATAAAACACTTTCCTCTTTTGCAACTTTGGTCCTTGAATCTTTAAAACTTCAAATAAGCTTCTAATCTTTGAACACTTGTCTAAATTGATCCTTTTGACTTTATTTTGGCTTTTGACTTCATTCCTTGCTGTGTCGGGCTGATCCGGCTTTGATCTTTGGCTGTTTCTTCACTCTTGTTCTTGTCTCTTTCGTTCCTTGTCGGTTTTTGACTGTTTTTGCTTCTTTTTGTCCTTGTAATCCTTTCCTGCACAATTAGACACAAAAGCACACTTTTTCTATTCTTTTGGCATTTTTATGGCTTTTATTTGGCAAAATCCCGGGTAATTTAATATACAATTTAGCAAATATCACATGGCTAAAAATAAGCTCAAAAGTTGCTGTTTGTCTGTTTTGGTATGCAGTTTTGTACCAAAAGCTTATGTTTCAGCTTATGGCTTGCTCTTTCTGCTTAATTCTTGCTTAAATTTGCTTAGTAGAATAGTTATAGGTTATTTTTGGCTTGTGAGGTTCTAGTTTTAGCTTATTCAAGTTGTAAGCTATTTGAGTTTTGATAAAAAGCCTTTAAGTCTTGTCTATTTTTAAAGCTATTTTCTAGCTTATTTACTAGCTTTTATAAAAAGTTTCTTTTACAAATTTTGCTTATTTTCAGTTATTTTATAACTTTGTTCAAAAACTTTTCAAAAATAAAAAAAATACAAAAAGCTAGGCCATGGGATTCGAACCCATGACCTAACTCTTAGCACACACTTGTCCTAGCATACACACACTCAAACCATCAGCACCAGTAGGGCTATCTGTTATGATAGCCCTACACTTAACTTTTATTCACATTTTCATCTCCTTTTTCTAAATAAGCCGTAGCTGATTATATGACTTTTAGGGCTTATTTCGTTTGCTTATTTTTAGATTATGTTTTTATAAAATCTGTCACAACTTTTTACACTTTTAGTAATTTTCCTAGAATTTTTAGAGTTAGTTTTGTATTTTTAATCATTATCTTTTATTAAAAACTTTAAAAATTCATAAAAAATCAAAAAATAATCAAAAAAAATAAAATTCTTTTTTTATAAAATTTTCTTTTATCATTTTCTAGGATTATAAATTAAATTTATTTTCGTAGGGCTTAGTTTTAGTGTACTTGCTTATTTGTCGCGTTTTCTTAATTCTCGTTATTCGTTTTTGCTTTTAATAGTTAATTGCCTTAATTGCGTATTTGCTTTTACTTGTTTTAAATTCATAGAAATAGATAATCAATTCAAAATCTTTGAAACCAATTCAAATCATTGTCCAAATAAAAACGGAGTTTCAATTTCATAATTCTTGGGGTATAAACGACCCGGTGAACACTTACCAGTTAAACGTACGATATTTTTGTGTGAATTTTCCTTATTACCTTTTTCCTCAAAGGTAACTTTGGAGTTTCTTATACTTTAGTATTAATACGTATACTATTTGAACGTATCAGTGACCTCTACATTTTTCTCAATTTCTGTTAATGGTGAAAGTTGTGGGTACTTCAAAGGGGTAGAGGTCTTAG
Organism: Tanacetum coccineum; assembly: GCA_026074375.1. Taxonomy (NCBI): domain Eukaryota; kingdom Viridiplantae; phylum Streptophyta; class Magnoliopsida; order Asterales; family Asteraceae; genus Tanacetum; species Tanacetum coccineum. The sequence goes on from BQNB010008184.1 coordinate 1,780, forward strand.
AAAAGGGATCCTATGTCCCCTTATCCTTTTACTCTAGTAATGGAGATTTTAAATCTGATAATAATAAGGAAGGTTGAGAACAATTGCCCTTTTCAATATCATTTTGGGTGTAAAAAACTCAAAATTACCCATGTGTGTTTTGCTGATGACCTTCTCATGTTCTGTCATGGTGACATTGACTCAGTAAAGGTGATTTAGGAAGCCATAGAGGAATTTGGTGGTGTGTCTGGTCTTCTTCCTAACTATAACAAGCGTACAATTATATTTGGAAGTGTAAATGAAGAAGATAGATAGAAGATTTTGGCTGTTGTGCCTTTCAGAGTTGAGAAACTTCTTGTCAAATATCTTGGTGTCCTCCTTATTACTAAAAGAATTGGAGTGAAAGAATGTAAAAGCCTTGTTGATAAGGTGAGGAACATGATTATAAACTAGACAAATGCCTTTCATATGCTTGTAGACTTCAGTTTGTTGCTTCTGTACTTGAGTCTGTTCATGTATATTGGGCTACTGTGTTCTTGCTCCTTGATAACACTCCAAATATACATAAATTATCCCTCGTAAATATGTAAAATATCTACGTAAATATATTAAATATCGAATGTTTAGACGCTTATTTGTATAAATAGTTGTTTTAGGACTAAAGATCACGGAAAGGACTAAAAACGACAAAGATATAAGTTAGAAGTGCTAACGATTGTTAGAAGAAGAATCTAGAAGAGGAGAAAAGAAGTATTAAATGAATAAACACCAAGTACGACGCACATTTCCTAAAGTATGATGTACTTCAGGTCGGGGAGAGAGAAAATTAAATGCTGAGGTGAAGTACGACGCACTTTGTAGGAAGTGTGGCGCACTTCAGCCTGCAGTAACTCCAAATCATAATGAAGGGCATTGAATCCATGACTTTTCACTTGCCTCTTCTTCCCAACTGATGCACCACTTGAGGCTATAAATTGAGAACGAAATTAAGAGTTTTAAGACATCTCAAAACAACATCTCACACAACTAAACATCACATCTCAAACACACATTCCTAGAATCAAGTTAGAGAGAAATTTTAGGGAGGAATTGAACTTGTTCTTAGTTCATCATAATTTCCAGATTGTAGATCATAAAGTGAAGTTGCAATTCGAGATAGTAGTGCTGTGACAGAGTTACTAAGTAGTTTAAAGTTGAATTTGTTTTTGTTTGGAAAAACTCTTGTAAACTCTTGTAAAACAACATCTTTTGCTATTGGAATTGGTAAAATCTTGTTTCTCATCTTGAAAATGATGTTTACTGAATTTAACATGCTTATTATGTGTTTTATTTTCATAATCATGGAGTAGTCATCTATGTTTATTTGGGCTTAACATGGATAATGATCTGAACAAGCTTTAACATTATGCTTATTAATATGATCTTGATAATGACTTATTGAAATATGATTCTTGATAAATGTCGGATTGTTTGATTATACTTGATTATCCGGATATTTTTTATATGTTTGATTAATCATATATGGCGGATATAGGTCGAAAGACTCTTCCATTATGTTTACATTTCGCGTTGTTTGTCTATGGCAATTTGATATTAGTCTTGTGAGAATTGACTAGTAAAATGTTTATCAAACCGGATATGAATATGTTTAACACTTAATCTTATGTCTAACGAACTTGATTAAGGGAATTTTATCATTATCACTTTTATACTTGAATCAATCTTAATGCATTTTATGTATTAATGATTAAAGGCCGAAAGGATTCTTTCATATATGAAATAGTTAATTGTTTAAATGATTACCCATCTGTTCATACTATTATGCTCTAATTATTGGATGCATTGTTGCTTGCTTGTTCATCTTCCTCGTCCCCGGTCCAAATAAACATCATTTTTATAACTTGAATTACAAAGAAAATCATGCCCTTTTATCCTGAGATTCGTGACAAATCAAAAGATACATTTTGCAACACTTTTTATTATGTTGTAAAGTACACCAATCCCGATGGAACGTGACCTATCTATTCCCTTAAATATATACTATAAACGGGGGTTATACTTTACCCGTGTGTTAGTTGAAAAAATCAGTTAAAACTAGTTTATAAATTTAAAGCTTTCATAACAAATTAAAGTTTTTGACGCCGTTGTCGGGGATTGATTTGTTCCTTGTTTAAGTATTTACTGTTTTGCAAACCAAAATTTACCACCTCGCCATACAATTTTCTGGCAAACTGACTAAAAAAATCATTTTTACTACAGAAGTACGCCGCACTTACACCAAGTACGTTACACTTTCTGGAGAATTTCATGATTTGAAATTAAACCAAAAACAACCCACCACAATCATTTATAATGTTTAAATTTACTTATGAGAACATGAGGATTGCTTTCCTTGTAATCTTATTTGCTGGATTTACATGTTTGTACAATTCATATATTAAAACAAAAAATTCAAAAAGATGTTTCTTTTTGATCATATGTTTGAATCTTTGCTTGCAGCTATTTATATGTTTTTAATATGTTATTTGCTTAGTTATAAGAGCACTAATATGAATGGTTACATTAACAGTTATGTTAACAAATTTAGTAAAATAAAATTCGCCATGATGCTTTAAATGATATGATTAACAGTTCTTTATGACATGAGTTACAAAATTATGATCATTACCACTTTTAAATGACTCTTCTTATTACAATTGAACATACCCATTAAAAATGATATAGCTTATAAATACTAAATTGAAAAGTTTTAAAATAGAATTTTAATTATGGAGTAATGACTAGGATAAACTCATCTTATATGTATATAAGGATGAAATTTCAATGTAACTTAATAATATTGTATGTTTAAAAGTCTGTGGAATGAAAGTTTTGTTTTTTAAGATTCGTAACTGAAAAAAAAAATAGAAAGTAAGCCGCCCACTTTCACTGGAAGTACGTCGCACTTGAAAAAACTGGGCAAGTTACACGCACTGGTTCCCAAGTGCGCCGCTCTTTTATGTATGATATATTAACGAAAGGGTATAAACTCATTTGCTATACAAAAAACTTTAAATTAGTACTTATGAATGCTTATATTCGGTGTTTGAGTATGTATAATCATCTATGTATTGCTTGTTATATCCAAACTAATTTTAATTTGGATGTTTGTTATGTTAAGAAAAAAAAATGGGACCCAACATAGTATTGCGACGATCACTAGTATTGGACGATTGTACCTAAGAGAGAACAACCAAGGTTCTTTAGATGAAGGTATTGAGAATAAGGAGCAGTGGAAAGGACCTGAGTTCCAAGATACCGCCACTAGTGGAGAAAAGAAAGAAAACAAAGTTTTTACTTTCTATAGGATGGAGGAAAAGAGTGAACGCTATTTCGCACCATGCTATGTGGGCGGATTACATGCCTATGATGGAGAAGTTAATCTGGAGCATGAGAGAAACTTGATTTCGAACGAGTTTGCGGTCAAGTTATGTTTGGAATATGAAGAGAAAAATAGAGAGAAATTGGTGAAACGAGAATTGTTGGTTTCTTTGAAAGGAGAATTTTACTTTGTGAAGTTCATAATAAATCCGGAGGAAGATGATGTAGAGCCAAGTGTGATACTTGGTAGATCGTTTCTTAGACTTGCCAAAGGGATTGTTGACTTTGGAAATGGGATTCTCACCATATATCCCGATACTACCATTTTTGATGATGATTCAAGTGATGATTTGGAAAACATACTTGCTAATGTTGATGTTACCGACTTACCACCTCTTGAAATCACCGGCATACCACACTTTGTTTGTAACATGGGCAAGAATGCTAAAATCAAAAGAAAGCCTTCAAAAAATTACAAAATGAGCTATGATAGTGAGGGGCCATCTTTAACCGTTAACCCTGTTTTAACCCGTGAAGAATTATCAAAGGAATAGCTAGAAAAAGATTTATGGGAAAGGATAATGATCCTTAGCGAAAAAAGGTCGGTGATTGAAACACTTAAATATAGCGACCGACACAAGAAGTTGCTTGATAGTGTTTTGTTGGATAAATTGAAGTTAGATGGAGAGCTTGATCTTGAGGAAGAAAAAGCAAATGAAGAAATGGTTAAAGAGTACAAAGCAATAAAGGAGAAGGAAGACCTAGGTGTATTTGTTCTACCTATTCGGTTAGAGGCAAAACTAGACCTACATGCTTAATCGACACCGGTTCCAACATCAATGTCATGCCATATCATATTTTTGCAAAATTAAGAAGAGATAATGTCAAACTGGTCGATGATAGAATTAGTATGCTTGATCATTCCACAGCCGAACCTATGGGAATTTTGAAAGATGTGCTATGTCAAGTTAGAGTAACCATAATACTTGCTAAGTTCTTGATCTTAGACATACCAGTTAATCGTGATGTTCCAATCGTAGTTAGAAGGAGTTTTTTATACACTTGTGGGGGAGTAATAAATACCATTAAAAAGACCACCACAAACTTTGATGGGGTGTGCCATCAAAAGTTTTATGTTGACGAAGTGAAAAACAATCTTGGAGAAAGCGATAGTGATGATGAGGAAGATTATTGCTTGAAGAGGGACAAGATGGGCAAACCATTCTATGGACCTAATCGTGCAAGATACTTAAATTATGATGATCATATGGACCATGCCTTAGCTCTTCAAGAAGATCTTAATCCATTCAAGAAAAAATGTGTGTGGAAAAAAGCCATTGCTTTTCTTGGCTCATTACCGGTTCCACTTCAATACCAGGAGTGGAGACCAAGTCGTTTAGGGAACATAACGAAGGAAGGAGGTGATGGGAAATGGCACACAAAAATAAGAATCATGGACCCTTATGGAAATACTTATGAGCAAGGGTATGAAACAACACCAACCGATAGAAGAGTGTCGGCATTTTAAAAATTAAGTGATGTTATTTCACCTGGTTGGTTCTAAAAACCAAGAACAACCTCTAGGACCAATAAAGGAGCACATTTCGTACTCCCCTGAATTCTACTTTCTTATGTTTATGTTTAAATCAAAGCTATGTAATCTTTGAGCCTATTGTTAGTAAACTTAAGTTTTTATGGAATGTTTAGTAAAATATTCTATGTAATTGTCCAAAATTCTACTGTTGCTACAGTAGCTGAGAAATTTTGTCTCAAAAGTACGCCGCACTTTTGAGCGGGAAATAAATAAATGCGTATCTTTTCCATTTTTAAATTTTGACTAATTAATAAAAATCTTCTAAACTTCTGTAAATTATCAGAAATCGATACTAACACCCTTCAAACCCAACAATGCCTAGGGTATGTATTTTATCTTTATTTTCTTTGATTACTTTTTAGTTTAAATCAATATAATTAATTAGAATTTGTTAGAATATAACATAACTGATGATGATTGTTTGAATCACACCTTGCAACCTGTTTTAGGATGTTTTTTATTAATAGAATCATGTAAAAATTCTATTTAAATATAGTTTTGATCATTTAATTATGATATTTTGATGAACTGAAAGACTTGTTAGAAATCTGTTAAAAAATTCGATTTTTTTATAAAAACCCAAGAAGTATGCCGGTTTTACATCACAAACCGCCGCACTTATGGTAAACCCAGGAAAACCGCCGCACTTTGACTCGAAAACGGGACAGAAAGATTAAATAGTTGTCCTAAACATGCCTATTGACCACCCAAGTTTTCTAGCACTAATATTTACTTGTTTTGATAATATTTTTGAATGTAGTATACTAGAACGCATGACGATGAAGCAGGTTCTTCTTCACGTCTAAAAAGAGCTTGAGTTACCAAAAATGTTGAGGAAGCCTTAATGGGACGTGTACTTTATGATTTCTTGTTGTGGGGGAACTGTAATAGGACACTTAAAAACAAGTATAACACCAACCTTGCTGGAATCCTACCAAAACAAGTTTACTCGCCTTTCATTGTGGATTGGACCGTTTTAAATACCCTTGGTTGTGGTAATGCTATTAAGGATATGTTATAGGTTAGGGTGAATGAAATGGGAAGTGATGAATTGTTGTTTACGTCCGAGGCATGGAGACGTGCCTTTGATATTAACGAGCCCATTTACACAGAGTTATGTAATGAGTTTTATGCTACATTTGAGTTTGACGAAGCTGTGCCCAATGATGAATTGATGACAAAGAAAGTGATTAAGTTTAGATTATGTGGTAGAGCTCATTCTTTGAGTGTTCTAGATTTTGCTAAATGTTTAGGTTTATATTCTAATGTCGAAATTCAGGATGATGGGTTTGAGACTTATTTTCTAGGAGGTCTTAAGAATGACGATCATTTTAATGCTAATCAATATTGGTTGAGTATCAGTAGTGATGAGGATTTAACTTTGTCTAGAAGTTCAGTTAAAACCATTAGGAAACCTGTGCCCAGAGTTTTGCAGAAGATGATCACATATGGTTTATGTCAAAGAACCACAGGTTACGACAGAGTGCAGTAAAATGAGTTATGGTTGTTAAGTATGTTTGAGGCCAACCATCAGAATGGATATGCTAATGTTACTTGGCTAATTGCTAAGTGGTTAAAGAAAAAGGGAGTTGGAACATAGAAAGAAAGCATGATCTGCTGTGGACAGTTTGTGACTAGGATTGCAAAGAAGCTTGGTATTTTGAGTGATGAGGTGTTAAATAGATTGAGTACCCCGACTTATTGTAGACAGTTGGATGCCAACACCCTTAGAGAGTTGATCGGCTCTAATGGGAGGTTGATACCTGAAGACATTGCATAGAGTATTCCGAGAATGGCAACGCCAAGGGCCCCACGCCCTACTACTTCTGATTTGTATGACAGGATAGGTCAATTGGAAACTCGTCTAGGTGAAATAAAGAGAATAACACGTAGACAGTATTATCATTCAGATAGATATGTAGGTGGTCTCGAGCATTTAGCTAGGCATTAAGGAATTACACTGCTTGGAGCATATGATCCACCAAGTTACTTTGAGTAACAACAGCAGGATGATCAGGAGTAGTAACGAGAAAACACTGGTTTGGTGATCGTATGTGGTTATGGGATTTTAAAATAATTTCTAAAAACATTATTATTTCTTATCAAGTGTGATATGCCTTGGCTGGAAACTAAAACCATTTCGTACTACTACTATGGAATACTTTTGGTTTATTATATATGATTGTGTTAGTATGGTATTTGTCAATTATTATTGCAGAATTAACAGCTAAATACTGTAAGAGTTCATGTACGAAGGCTCTATCTTCAGCTTCGTACCACTCTGATGAAATCATGAAAAAGGGAAGTATTATCCTGTAATGAATTTTCCCATTTATCTTTTTGCTATTATATTTCTCGCATTAGGGACAATGCTCATATTAAGTATGGGGGAGATAAATGTGAAAAATTAATTTCAAAACTAATAAATATATGTTTTCAAATATAACAAAATTAAAATCTTTGGAAGAAATCATTTCGTTTGATCACATTAAGCAAATCTGACTCTGGATTAATAACTCTACTAGCATATTTATACCCAATTTTCGAATGAAAGGTTCGCCTTTATATCTTTAGGAATTCGGTTATCCATTCTTGTTACCTAAAATAATTTTTACCTTTAGTTTTCTTGAGTTAAGGTTTGAATGCAATTGCAAGTGTCTCATCCGTCATTACGGTTGTGTATTTGTAGTTTATAGCCTTTTCTGAAGCATTGGTATCGGTTTAAAAATTGTATGAGTGTGCCGGTGATTTATTAATTCTAGAACTTGTGCTTGAAATGTTTACGAGACCGCAGTAAGATCACGTTCGCGTGTTATAGACATTTAACTGATTAAGATGATATATATAAAAATACAAAAATATAAATATAAAATAAACATTGTCAAAAAGTTTTCTGATTCAATTATCTAAAATTTTATCCGTACATATTGATGCGCGTAAACGTTGGTATTGCTATTAAAATGAAGTGTGAATGTTGTAAACTTCTAAGTTTGTTTGAAGTAGTATGCTTGACTCGCGCGAACTCGACCCTCTTTATACATAGATAAATGTAAACATATATATATACATATATATAAATATACAACAAGGATCAAAATCCACAAGATCAATGAAACCGGAAGCAGTGTAGAGAGTCTCCGGGTCGTTATGTCCCAACGAGGCTAGAAATGGAAAATCGAAAGACGATTGATGATTGATGTTTGAATATGACAAGGATGTGATTATGATTGGGCACTAGACCTAATTAGCAAAAGCACACAAAGATAAGCAAGGAAAATAAGCTAAAACAAGCATAAAAGCTAGAAATGAGAAAACACTAAAACTTTAAAAGCTAAAACACAAATAAGCTCAAATAAGCTTAAGACAGACAAATAAGCTAAACTAACTCTAAATAAGCAAATTAAGCTAAATTAAACAAGAGAAACACAGCAGTACTAACAACAGTACTAACAGTATTAACTACCAGTACTAACTTTGAGTTAGTACTGCTAGCTTTAAGTTAGTACTGCTAGGCTAATAAAACACAAAGATACAAGAAATAAGCAAATAAGCTAAAACAGAAGTTTAACTACCCAAAATAAGCACTTAAGCATAAGATTAAGCAACCAGAATAGACTATAATGATAAATAAGCTAGAAAACTAAAACTGATGAACTCTTAAAATTATTTTGAAAAGGAAAATAAGCTTAAATAAGCTTACTCCTAAAGACAGTAAAGGAAAATGGTTTAATTTACTCTAAAAAACTAAGGAAATCTTAAATAAGCAGAAATAATAAGCTGATAAGCTAAAATGAACCACCAGTACTAACAGTTTTAACTAACAGTATTAACTTGGAGTTAGTACTGCTAGTGTTGAGTTAGTACTGCTAGTGTTGAGTTAGTACTGCTACCTTTGAAATCCAAGAAAATGAACTAGCAGTACTAACTAAGAAAATGATACAAACTATTTTAAAACTAACAATTAAGCAAGATAAGCACTAAACATACTGATAGAGCACAAATAAGTAAACATAAGCACTATAAGCAGTTAGCAGTTCTTCTGTAAAAATAAGAAAAAAGAAAAAGTGACTTACAATACATTGCTCAAAAACAGGGTCAAACAATGAATCTACAAGATTTGCTTGCATTAAAAAACAAGCTAGTAGTGTCCATAAGCCCATCCAGACTGGCTTTATCAATCCATAAAGTAAGTGGTGGTGTATTGAGAGTTTTCTTTGATTTTTTTTTTTTTGTGATTTTCTCTTAACTACTTAACTTTTTATTTTTACTTAATGAAAACAGCTTATAAGTAAGCTGTGTTGAGAGCTTTTTGAACACAAAACAATACAATTGAGAAGCTTAGCACTTGGAATTTTAAATTGACTTAAAACTCAAATTTGCATTAAAACTTGAAAATGTTACAAAGCTGAAAGTAAAAGCTGTAAATGACTGAAAATAAGCTAAGTTATAAAAAACTAACAACTAACTAGTTTCTAACATGCCTCAAAGGCTTACAAAAGGCTCTTTTATAGCCGAAGTCTTCTTCTCTTGGACTTCTTTCTTCTGTGTTTCTTTGTAGAGACAAAACAAAGTGTGCTTGTTGTGTGAGGAGATTTTAAAACAAATCCCAGCCTTCAATTTCTTTTGTGCTTCTTTGGAGTCAATCATAGCCATCGAAAATACTTGGGAATGGTGAGGGATTGCCAACTTGGCACTTATACAGCTGGGGGGTTGATAGAGGAGTGGTTGAAATGATTTTTCTAGGGTGTTGAGTGGTTTTGCAGGGTAGAAGTATGGGAAGACATCCCTACTTTGCACCTGGGTTTTCTTTTGGGCGGGAAGAATGGAGTTTGGGTAAGTTGGCAGCTTTGATCCCTCCTTTCTTATAACTTTGTTGTAATTTTCGCGCTTTTGTGATATAACTTTAGGGGTTTGGCAGAAGAAAAGAAATGGCCCCTTCAAGTTATACTTCACTCAATTTTCTGGCAATTTTAGTCCCTCAAGTTGTATTTTCTTCACTTGGTTGACTTTTGACTTTTTCTAGGTTGACTTTGACTGACTTTGGCTTCGATTTGACTTTGTCTTTTCCATCCCGTGCTTGGTTTGGTCGTTTTTGGCTTTCTTTTTGTCCTTTTCTTGAATATCCGTTCCTGCACAATTCAAATGCAAAACATACAAATACAATGTATTCTTGGTACGTTCATAGTCATTTAAGTCCGTTTTTTAATCGAAAATGGTATGTGTAATTAAGCACATACCAATGCTTATCATAAGTATGGGGGAAAGCAAGTTGAAAAAAATAGGAATAAGAAAAAAATAAGCCAAAAAAGAAGGAAAAGTTGGAATAATTACGGATAAGGTGGATTATAATTCTATTATAAAACCTTTTGATAATATAAAACCTAAAAATACTAATAAATAGCCTCTTTTGATGTTTATGCCTGGTGCTTACGCCATGTCGGTGAAGTTTAGTTTCTTGTACAAGCCTATGGTAATTCGAATAAATCATGACTGTGCGTTTGAGTGACTTACATACATCATTTACTTCACTAAATTGAGCGAATGTGAACTATCCTTAAAAAATTCGTGAGTTGCTTTGTCACATTATCTTATGCTTGTGATCATTGACTTGACTATTCTTATAAAAACGAAGTACTTTCGCTTTGATTGCTTGAGGGCAAGCAATAGCTAAGTATGGGGAGATTTGATAACACTCCAAATATAAATAAATTATCCCTCGTAAATATGTAAAAAATCTATGTAAATATATTAAATATCAAATGTTTAGACGCTTATTTGTATAAATAGTTGTTTCATGACTAAAGATCACGAAAAGGATTAAAAACGACAAAGATATCAGTTAGAAGCGCTAACGATCGTTAGAAGAAGGATCTGGAAGAGGAGAAAAGAAGTATTAAATGAATAAACGCCAAGTAGGACGCACATTTCCTGAAGTACGGCGTACTTCAGGTTGGGGAAAGAGAAAATTAAATGCTGAGGTGAAGTACGATGCACTTTGTAGGAAGTTCGGCACACTTAAGCATACAGTAACTCCAAATCATAATGAAGGGCATTGAATCCATGGATTTTCACTTGCCTCTTCTTCCCAATTGATGCACAACTTGAGGCTATAATTAGAGAACGAAATTCAGAGTTTTAAGACATCTCAAAACAACATCTCACACAACTCAAAATAACATCTCAAACACACATTCATAGAATCAAGTTAGGGAGAAATTTTAGGGAGGAATTGAACTTGTTCTTAGTTTATCACAACTCCCAGGTTATAGATCATAAAGTAAAGTTGCAATTCGATCTAGTAGTGTTGTGACAGAGTTACTAAGTAGTTTGAAGTTTGTGAAGATCATTTAAAACTCATCTAGGATCTATAATAACAAAGTTTGTTGATGCTCAATGGAATTTAAACAAAGAACAAAGTTATTTACAAGGTTTTACATTCATACAAGCCCCAATTCTATTTGATCATGATAGAACGTGTTGCCTAACTGTAACAAGGATCAAAGACACTTTGACCTTAGGGCTAAAACGATCTCAAGTGGTGAGATCGTTGGTGTTTTCCTAAAACATGATTAAAACACCTTAAAACACACACACACAAACAATGTCTAGGGATCTCTTTATATATATAGTCCATCTAGACTTACAAAGGAAATCTAATTGTATTAGAAAACTAAATCTTTCCTAATCGTGATCTTTATCTTTTTAAGCAAGTCTTTTAGAATCCTCCATCTTCTAGAATTCCATATTGTCGAATTAGACCCTTTTGTAATCCGTTTGTATCATTCTTGTTTCATTCTTTTGTATCATCAAATCAATAAATCCCAACAATCTTTCCCTATTTGATGATGACAAAACAAACAGTAACCTGATTCTAAGATGATCTATAATAGCTTAATCTTCAGTAATCTTCATCTTCAAATCTGATCTTCCATGAATGAAACAATCTTCCCCTTAACTTAAGATCTCCTTTGAACTTAACTTGTTCCATGCCAAGCCACCACAAATAAGTTGCAAATCATATCATGTCATCTATAAAACATCTTCCCCTTTTTGTCATTATCTATTAGGGGACTGTGAACATATGCAACTTTGATCTTTACAACTACAAACCATATATTACACTTCTAATCCAAGCTTTCCAATGTCTCAAATTACCCTCAATGACGCATAATAAGAATAATGAATTCAAGCAGTAGAAACTTAAACTAGCAGTAGTAACAATGACTTAGCAGTAGTAATAAGGTTTAACTTGTTTTTCACAAGTGAAAACCTTCCCCTCAAGTGGTGCATTTAACATATCCAAATGGTTAAACACTTTATCATATTCTTCCCCTGAAACCAATATGTTAACCATCCCTTGACCAAACGTAATAGAATCAACCATAAGAACTGTACGAAGAACTAATCAACAATAGTAACGAATACCATGTAGTACCATCCATGACGAGCAACACTAATTCCGCATTAGGGTGAAAAATGACTAATAGTAGTAATCGATACCAAGCAGTAGTAACAATGAAGAGCAGTATTAATGGTTGAGCAGTAGTAAAAATACACTAGCAGTATACTAACTAGAAGTATTAACTTTTGTCAAGCAGTAGTAACCATGTATGAAGCAGTAGTATCTTTCAATCAGCATAAACATGATAACCACTTTAATAAAAACCAATCACCATTGAAGACCAAACATCCTGTTCTGTCCGAGAACAATCAAAAACTTTAAACCCTAGCAGTAGTAACTGCTTTAATAGCAGTAGTAACTCACTTAAACTCTTAACAGTAGTAACTAACTGCTTTAATTCTTGAATTACTATTGTTCTTTCATATAATGGCAGCATTAAGTATACTAGCAGCATTAATCTTGGCAGCACTAATGTATACTCACAATTACGAAGCAGCTTATACTCCAAAGAATTTTTCAACAATATTGCCAACCAAATAAGGCAACTGCTTCTCTTGATTCTCTTTAATCTTTTTCTTAAACGAATCCAATTCCAAATTATGAAAGCCTTTAGAAACATACACGTTCCAAACTTATCCAAACTTTCAACATAACACTCAACGCTTGCATAACCCTCTGATCCTTTAAATACAGATTCAAATTACTAGGGTTTCGCTGTAAGTCCTTCATCATAGATACAAAATCAGCAGTCTTTTAGTGTTAATAAACACAATGGCTGTCTTATCCCCATGATCATCAAGCAACTTCTACAACCTAGACATCTTTTCAGATTCTTTCACCATGATAACATACTGAGTAATAAGATCAGTTGCTTTTCCTGTGGTTCTAATAGTATTCTGATACCCTTAACCTCTTTAACCTTAATCAGTCTATCAAGCCTAGTCCGAAGTACTGTTGACGTATTGTTGTAGTCGTCTTCAAGCCTATTCGATTTCTTCAATTCATTCAAATGGTGTTCAAGACTGATGATCTCATCAAATGAGTTTAACTTCTGCATTGTTGTTTTGTATCAAAGAACAAAACCCTAAAGTGATGATGATGATAAGAACGTGTAGACAAACAAATCTGTACCACCATCACGATCAAATCATATGTCCAAGACGAAACTTTAACAACAAGAAACGTTTATACCAACCTGCTGTGATAACTTTCAACATGAATAAAAACCCTAAGCATTAGCGTTTACACCTGTGGTTGTGACTGTAGCAGTAATAACCAAAACCCTAAACGTTAAGGTTTAGTTTATTGTTTTTAAAAACAACGAGACAAACACAAATCAGCACTTTGTCGATAACCTTTTAAAGTTTGAAACCGAAACTTCAAAGAATAAACTCTTCCGTCAAAACTGGTCTTGAAATAGCCTTCAACAACCTAATCCCTTCTTGCTGGAATTCCTTGAAGTCGTGTACCTGAAAATCACAGTTTCTGCTTACCGAATTAGGGTTTGTTCAAAACCCTAGTTTTACCGAATTCACCAGTTACCAAAAAAGAAAACAAAAACTCAAAACTATTTTCTTTGATTGTAAAAACCCTGTAGATCCTAGATCAAGAGCCACCAGGCTCTGATACCTATTGTGAAGATCGTTTAAAACTCATCTAGGATCTATAATAACAATGTTTTTTGATGCGCAACGGAATTTAAGCAAAGAACAATGTTATTTACAAGGTTTTACATTCATACAAGCCCTAATTCTATTTGATCATGATAGAACATGTTACCTAACTGTAACAGGGATCAAAGACACTTTGACCTTAGTGCTAAAACGATCTCAAGTGGTGAGATCGTTGGTGTTTTCCTAAAACATGATTAAAACACCTTACAACACACACACAAACAATGTCTAAGGATCTCTTTATATATAGAGTCCATCTAGACTTACAAAGGAAATTTAATTGTATTAGGAAACTAAATCTTTCCTAATCTTGATCTTTATCTTTTTAAGCAAGTCTTCTAGAATCCTCCATCTTCTAGAATTTCATATTGTTTAATAAGACCCTTTTGTAATCCGTTTGTATCATTCTTGTTTCATTCTTTTGTAACATCAAATCAATAAATCCCAACAAAGTTGAATTTTCGGGTTTCATATAGTTTTCGTTTGGGAAAACTCTTGTAAAACAACATCTTTTGCTATTAGAATTGGCAAAATCTTATTTCTCATTTTGAAAATGATGTTTACTGAATTTAACATGCTTATTATGTGTTTTACTTTCGTAATCATGGAGTAGTCATCTATGTTTATTTGGGCTTAACATGGATAATGATATGAACAAGCTTTAACATTATGCTTATGAATATGATCTTGATAAATTCGATGTTTGATTATCCGGATATTTGTTATATGTTTGATTAATCATATATGGCGGATATAGGTCGAAAGACTCTTCCATTATGTTTACATTTCGCGTTGTTTGTCTATGGCAATTCGATATTAGTCTTGTGAGAATTGACTAGCAAAATGTTGATCAAAACCGGATATGAATATGTTTAACACTTAATCTTATGTCTAACGAACATGATTAAGGAAATTTTATCATTATCACTTTTATACTTGAATCAATCTTAATGCATTTTATATATTAAAGATTAAAGGCCGAAAGGATTCTTTCATATATGAAATAGTTAATTGTTTGAATGATTACCCATCTATTTATACTATTATGCTCTAATTCTTGGATGCATTGTTGCTTGCTTGTTCATCTTCATCGTTCTCGGTCCAAATAAACATCATTTTTATAACTTGAATTTCAAATAAAACCGTGCCCTTTTATCTTGAGATTCGTGACAAATCTTGAGATACATTTGCAAAACTATTATGCTTGTTAAAGAACACCAATCCCGTGGAAGATATGGTCTTACCCTAAATCTATAC
This sequence comes from Tanacetum coccineum, assembly GCA_026074375.1. Lineage (NCBI taxonomy): Eukaryota > Viridiplantae > Streptophyta > Magnoliopsida > Asterales > Asteraceae > Tanacetum > Tanacetum coccineum. Next base: position 17,045 of record BQNB010008184.1, read on the forward strand.
TATAAACGGGGGTTATACTTTATGTGTGTGTTAGTTGAAAAAATCGGTTAAAACTAGTTTATAAATTTAAAGCTTTCATAACACATCACTCTCTCAAGCTGTTATTAAGGATATAAATAGGTTACTAAAAGGCTTTCTTTGGAATCAAAGTGAGAAGGTTAATGGTAGGGCAAAAATTGCTTGGAAGAATCTATGTAAGCCAAAAGATAAAGGTGGTTTTGGGCTGAAAAATCTAAGTATATGGAATAAAGCTATGGTCACTAAACAATTATGGTATGTGGCTGCTGATAAAGATACATTATGGGTTAAATGGATCAATACATTTAAACTCAAAGGTAAAAGTGTCTGGGAAGTTAATGAGGATATAAGTGACACCTGGGGATGGAGAAATATTCTTAGAATGAGACAAGAAGTTAGGAAGTATATGTTTATGAGTGTGGGTGATGGGTCAAAAACATCTATGTGGTTTGACAGCTGGTCAAACTTAGGAGCTTTGAATGAGATAATATCATATAGAGGTCTCTATGATGCCAGGCTGCAAATCAATATGACTGTTAAAGATTTTTGTGACAGATATAAAGGACAATGGTCTGAAGAATGAAGTTCTGAGTTCCCTATGATTACTCAACTCCCAAACATAGTATTGTCTCCTGAAAAGTGTGATATTCTGATGTGGAAAAGGAATGATAGGACTTTGGGCAATTTTTCCGTAAGAGATGCTTACTATGACTTACAATGCTGTTATGATAATGTCAATTGGAATAAATTAGTATGGTTTTCTCAAAATGTACCAAAACATGCTTTTATCCTGTGGTTAGCTATACAAGGAAGCCTTACTACTCAAGACAAAATCAGAAACTGGGTTCTTATGATATGTTGGCTTGTCCTTTGTGCTTTAATGATATGGACTCACATAACCCTTTATTCTTCAATTGTGACTATACTAAAAGTTTTTGGATAAAGATCAAAGAAATATTAGCATTGAAGATTATTGAGAAGGATTGGAAGGATACAGTTAATGAGTTTGCTGAGATGCAGAATGGGAATACTATTAGGAGTGTTGTAAGAAGGTTATGTTTGGCTGCAAGTGTATATTTGATTTGGCAAGAAAGAAACAATAGGTTGTTCAAGGACGAGGAAAGGAGTATTGATGACCTTTTTTAAGATTTTTCATGATACTATTAAATTTAGGCTTACTAGTCTGAAAGTTAAAAGGTCTCAAGCTGTGATCAACACTGAGAAAGCTTGGGATATGAAGATGCAGTATCCTAATGTTTAATTGATGGCTCTGGACTAGCTTTAGGATAGTAGGCAGTAAGAATACAAGGAAGGATTTTCCATTTGTGAAGGGTAAATGGTCTGAGAGGGCTTTGTATGTTGATTGGAATAGAGAGTGGTGGAATATGACACTTCTTGGTCCAATCTATACATGGCTATAGGAGGTTTGGATGCTTATTCTTAAGGGTGTGTGTTCCTTGGCTAGTGATGCCTAAACCTCTTAGCTTTCTTTTCCATATAGTGAGGTAGTGCTGCAATTTTGGATTTGGAAGCTTAAGTTTAGGAAATGTAGCTAGTTGGGTATAGCCCCTTAAGTATTTGTGAACGAGTGGTATATCTTGCATAATGATGCCTTTATATGATCATCATAGGTCATTGTGGATGTGGGTTGAATGACCAATTAATTGACATGTTTTAAAAAATGTAGTTATGAAGATATGGTATGATAAATCTGGGTGAACATGATAATCAAATTGTTGATTGCTTCCTGATGCAGGGATGTCAGAGATATGGATTTAGTTTTGTCCGAGATGTGAGTTCATGTCTGAGATGTTAGATGTTTGGTATCCAAGATGTTAGCTATATTTCCTTGTTTGTAATTCTGTTTTTCAAGTATCAAGATATAGGGGCTGTCTATATCTTTTCTTATTATTTGATGTAATTGTTAAGTAATTTATAAAATTGTTCACCTGGTTTTCAACCAAATTTTTTTTTTAAGAACACGATTCTTCTTTGGAATAAATTTAGTTTTGTAAACTTGCTAAAGAAAAAAAAATAAACATCAAAATTAGTTAATTTGTGTTCATTTGAAACCATATAATAATTAATTAATTATATATATGATTTCATACGGTGGTAATCGTTAATTGTGACTTGATATGTTGACGGACCCGTCGGACTATATGGATTTTAACCTGACACGAAACCTAGGTACACGACTACAAATGTCTGGCATAATGTAAGTTGTAACTTGTAACTTGTAACTAAGGGATTTGGCTACATAAATACTTAGTTAAGCTTTATGTCTTGTGATGGAAGCAACCATATCAAATGAACACTATACGTCTTAACAGTTACTTATGCATAGAATATGTCTACATCAAATACGTCTTAACAGTTACGTACAAAACCAAATAATCATGTAGTCATTTGGAATCATTCTTAAGAATGCAATTATAAATTTGGCACCGAATTTGATTATACATAAACAAATAAACCATCGGCTTAAATATAAGGTGGGAAAGGGACTGTGGGACGTGGCACGTGACCGCACGAATATTCCAATTCGCTTGTATGCCGGAGAGAATAATCCACGCTCGCAATCATCTTACCATCTACAAAGTGAAAAAGATTGGGATCTTCTCATATTCAAATTAAAGAAAAAGATCCTTTAAAGTTCATTTGAACTTTAGAGGTAAAGTTCACTCACATAGATAACACCGGAGCCTACTGCAAAACTCGATTTTCTTTATGTCTGTGAAAAAACTTTACCTCTAAAGTTCAAATGAACTTTAGAGGATCCTTATCCTCAAATTAAATATGAGAGGGTAAAATTGAGGTTATGTGGGTGAAAGAAAATAATAATTTATGTATTGTGGGGCCTCAAATTTGCTAAATAATAAACATCTCACTCACATAACTTCAACTTTACCCTCTCATGTTCAATTTGAACATGAGAGGATCTCAATCCAAGTGAAAATGGACGGAAACATTTTGACTCCGAATATCTTTTAGCACTAGACATTGTTTATTACACAAAGATTAGCTCTGACAACTTTCCTGACTCAGTGAAGCATCAACTGGAGTATGCATATGAGTTGAGACTCGAACTTTTACATTTTATGATCGATGTGTTTTTCGAAAATGAGTACCAATCGAACGAAATCACATTTGGGGTATGTTTGGCGATACGTAGCAATAAGCAGTAAGCAGTAACAGTTATCACGAGCAGTTAACATTAGCTGTTTGTTAAAAAAATGTTTAGTAACGTAGTTGTAATTAAGCTGTTATTAGAAAGTGTAAAATTTTATTAAAAGCCATAAATGTTATACTAATATACTCCCTCCGTCTCTAAATAAATGTCCACTATTGGCTTTTAAAGTTTTTTTCAATCAACTTTGACCTTAAATTATTTTGTTTGTGTTATATAATACTTATTGAAAATTACATCACTGAAAATACATTTAAAACTCAATTTATTTATATATTTTGCATCAAGTATTATATAACACAAAAAGACATAGTTAATGTCAAAGTTGTTGAAAAATGACTTCGAAAGTCAAAAGTGAACACTTATTTAGAGACGGAGGGAATAATATTTTTGAGGCTATATATGTAATTTTGCAAACAAACTGTTAGGAACAATTTTAAAATGCTTTTTGAGAAAACATTTGAGATTGAAACACTTAGACAATATTCAAACACAAATTGAGATGTTATCAAACAAGCTTTTCATCTAAAATATTTATTCTTAGTTGCTTTTAAATCACCTTACCATAATCACCTGCCTCTCAACCCACATACCTTACCATGCAACCACCTCCTGATTAGCCGTCAGATCTTTAGACTCGTCCAAAGAGTCAAATAATCGAACGGTTGCAAGTGCACCAAGTGTATATACACAATAGCTGTAGATTTTTAATATTGTTTTTGGTTTATTTAAGAAGAGTAAACTGCAAAATACATCCCTGTGATTTCAGTTTTCTCACATAATACATCTTTGTCAGAAACTATTGGCAGTATACATCATTCGTTAGGCAAACGTTTGCCACAATACATCTCTGAGGACGAACGACGCAAATATTTTTTCGTTATCTTCTCAAGAGGGATGTATTATGTAAAAAAACCACAGGGATGTATTTTGAAAAAATATATATTTTTTAATTTTTTATATATTTTTTTGTTTTTTAATTTTTTTATAATTTTTATAATTTTTTAATTTTTTTAATTATTATTAATAATATTATTATTATGATTATTAATATTATTATCGGCCGTTTTTTATTTTTGTATATTATTAATAAATTACTTTTTGTTTTTTATCTGTTTGGTACGTTTTTTTTCGTTTCTGTCCATTTTTCTCTGACGTTATTATACGGTTTCGTACATTTTCATACGCTTTCATCCGCTTTTATCAGTTTAAATATGTTTTGGTAAATTTTTATACGATTTTGTATGTTTTGGTATGTTTTTATCCGTTTTTGTACGTTTTTTTTCAGATTTGTCCGCTTTTGTACATTTATTGATTATCAGTTTTTATCCCTTTTTTTGGGTATAAAAACGTATTAAAATGTACAAAAACAAAAAAAAACGTAAAAAACAATGTATAAAAACGTACATTTTTTCATTTTTGTAGGTTTTACGTTTTCGTACATTGTTTTTTCATTTTTGTACGTTTTCAAACGTTTTAATACGTTTTTATACTGTTTGATACATTTCGTTTTTCTACGTTTTCTACGGATGAGAACATAAAAAAAGGTGATAAAAACTGATAATGAATAAGGATGAAAGCGTACAAAAGCGGACAACTCGTATGAAAACGTATAATAACGTCGGAGAAAAACGGACAAAAACGAAAAAAACGTACCAAACAGATAATTTTTTTTAATTAATAATATACAAAAATAAAATATTGGCCGATAATAATCATAATTATAATATTATTAATAATAATTAAAAAATATTAAAAAATTAAAAAATAAAACAAAAAAAAATTAAAAAAATTAAAAAAAAAATATTTGCAAAATACATCTATGTGGTTTTTTTACACAATACATCCATCGTGAGAAGATAATGGAAAAATATTTGCATCGTTCATCCTCAAGGATGTATTGTGGTAAACGTTTGCCTAACGAATGATGTATACTGCCAATAGTTTCTGACAGGGATGTATTATGTGAGAAAGTTGAAAACATAGTAAGTATTTTGCAATTTACTCATTTAAGAAAGAATAAAAGCCGGCTGAGGGGTTGTCATGTTGTTTAAGATTCGACGCCGATCTTTCCTCCCGATGTTCCTCGTCAACATCATAATTGTCTTTTTCTTCCTCCGCATTTCACTACCGAATTTACTATTATATCCTTGTTTTCCTACCTAATTTAATTGACCCAACATGTGATAAGTTGATGTTGATAACTTGATATACTCTAACAAGAGAGGTTTTTTTTTTTTTTTTGGGTAAAAGATGAAATTTTATTACCAAACAGAGATGTATATAAAATTATAAAAAGGAATTGGACAGCCCCAACCCTTTAAACTTACACCAAACTATACATCAGACACTAAGCTTTATCGGATAGCAAAGCAATAGTAACATCTCTGATAAGAACAGAACAAAGCCAGAGTAGCTACTATTCTATTCATTCATCTAGCCTTTTTACCCATCAGTGTGACTAAGTAAAAATCAACTAGACAACCATAGAGAAAACTTCATCCTTGCTACATTAACAAGGGAGGTTTTTCATACCCCTAAAAGGTGATCTTAATCGCCCCTAACATTTTTATTTTTTTTAAATTATAAAACTGCAAAATCTAAAATATAAACTTTGACAAATCAAAAATAGTATAACACAATAAATACAAAGCAATAAACAAGTCACATACTGGTCAAAGGACTAACGATGAAAGTCAACACAAACCACAGAAACCAAAACTGCAAGTTTTCTAAGTGGTAAACCGGTAAAACAAGTCAAATACCGGTCAATATTACGTACATTGTTCAAAATTTGAAACTATTTTAGCAATGCTGGCAATAGATATAGTTGATTACGTATTTTGTATTTTTTTTTAAATATCTTGCGTATCTATACCTTTCAAATTTTGTTTTATTAATAAAGTGAGTATAAATGCGAAACAAAAAATATTGAACATAAAATATAAAGTTTGACAAGTTAAAATTAGTAAAAGATAAAAGATATAAAACAAAAAACCATAAAAAATTATTTTGTCTTGTAAATAAAGTGAGTAAAAAGATAGCCATGTCAGGTATAACTAGTACTAATAACACCACCCACTCTAGTGATTTAAGTGATTAATATGTTATGAAATGACATATTTTGATTTAAACATTTCGTTTGTTATCGTCTCTCTTAGCAACGTTTGAATCAAGTGGTTAACGCCATTGCCTCTGGAGATAGATGTCAAGGGTTCGATCATTACTCCTTGCAAGGCCGGAGGTCCTATTCTACATTTGGTAGAACCGCAAGTAGTCTCTCTACATTTGTTAGGGATGGAGCTGTCTACATCTCAACCTCACTCATACACCGTGAAAGACGGTATTAGGATACATAACCCGTTGAAGACGGTATTGAGAGTTACTTTACTTTTTTTATTATCGTCTCTCTTGTTGTGTTATTATACCTTATCGGAGAGACGGGGACGAGGAGGTGTACACCTGGCTAAACCGATATATAGTGCAGATTTTAAAATTTATCGAAAGTCAGGCCCCGCGTCTGATTTGTTTAAGCAAAGGGTAATAATGGATATTGGTACCCTCAAAACTACAAGTAGTACACCTTAATTTGTTTTATTTTATTTTATTTTTTTACTATTATAATTTTGTTTTTATTATAGAACTATGAAATATAAAAAACGGAACAAAAATTATATAGTTTAATAAGTCAAAAATAATATAACATGAAAAAATACAGAGCAGAAAATCATAATAAATAATATAATACTGTTAATAAAATGGGTAAACTAAAATTCTTATTACACAACACTAAACGTGCCCAAATTCTTATAAATCTGTATATTAAACTAAAGTTTTCAAATAAATTTGATTCATATATTATTAATCAGGAAAATCTTGTAAAATACTATAAAACGTCTTAGGATAAAATCAGTTTAGGAAAAAAAAAATTACCATTTACAAATGATACATGTATAATTCACGAAAAAACTTAGACCATCAAAGATTGTGTTACTCGAAAATTCTAAACAATGTTGATCAAAGATCATAAAAAAATTATTAGCAAAAAGGAACTTATACTTCAGTTGGTTATACTATAACAAGTAAAAAGTTCGACATGATGATACGCTTGTTGGAATATTTGACCAATTTGTTTGTGGGAAATTGACGTTTATAATGAAAAGTATGCCATTTACTATATGCACATTATTTTGATAATGATTTATGTCCTTCTCAAGTAACAACCAAAAGGTTCCCTTCAATTCCATTCTCACTTGAATTACGTCCAATAAAACGTAACAATGAGATTAAAACTCACTAAATAAAACAAACTTTTTTAAAATAACTATAGAGTAATACAAATCAATCTTGTAAAAGAGAATCAATCTTATGATTTGATTCTTTCGGTTTGTTAAGATTCCTTTCGGATGATTGAAATTTTGACATTTGGTTTAAAACAATGTGTTCAACGATACATACCTTTTTTTATACATTGTAAATGAATTTTGCGCAGAGCAATCAGACTCATTTTTGAAATATAATGGTTATTACTAGTAGTTAACCTTTTGGTTTCAACTTAATTATTTTCCAACAAAAAATACATCAATAAAAACATGCATTAAACAATCAACTCGGATGTCCAAACCACAATAATTTAAGTGGTTTTTTTTCTTTCACAATGTGTACTACCATATTACTATTAACCACAGATGGAATCAGGGGTTCTCGTGGGGTTCCGAGAAACCTATTAATTTTTTCAATATAGTGTTAATTTTTGAAAAAGACATCGGCTTTTCTTAAATGTATTTAAAATGCACCCAGTTAATCGAAACGTGGTTGTAGTTTTACGGTTTAAAAAAATTTGTGCACTCGATCATATTTAGTTCTGGTTACGTCCATGCTATTAACCCATATAACTAACTTTATGACTTAGAACTTTTACATCATGCGGTTGATTATCAAGCAATTTTACGAGAAATAGAATACAATTTTAAACGTTTTCATAAGGCCACAACCATTTGTCTTTAATGGAAGATTTTTGTCTTATTGTCATCTATTTTGAAAGTATAAAAATGTTCAAATACACCCTTTGGGTTTAAGATACTGTTGACCCTAACAAAGAATTAGGATTCTGTCAAATTTTGTTGGATTGATCGAAATGTGAAACCTACTGTGTCACTGGATCGGTTTTAGTGTTTGCAGGATGGAGAATCTCGTGTTAAATGCTATCCGACACATAAATAATGTTTGTCTTAACCTAGACAATCAAACTTTGAGGTGATGTCTTTAGTCCCATACTATAATATGTACAAAAATAATTAGGTGAAAAGTGATGTACATGATTTTGTTATTTAATTGATCCAGTTATCACAAAATACGAAACCACATCATCTTGCAATGTAAATGATTTTGAACAGATTAAAATGACATCAACAACAACAAGAAACCATATATTCATATGTTAAATGTTTGTCCAAGATGGATTTGAATTTGATTTATAACAACATTTTGAATTAAAAGACAAAAAATAGGGTAAATTGCAAATTTTGTCCTTAAAGTTGTTGAAAAATGCAAAATCACCCATGAAAACAACTTTATTTTGATTTAGTCCCTGAAGCCTATGTGGAAGTGCAAAAAAACCACGAATCGTTTTCTCTAACAGTTAAGGTATGTTATGATTTTTTATTGTTGTTATTAGCATAGTAAGGTTAGGAAACAAATGAGTCAGTCCAAATACTCCTTTTAGCTTAAAGTCTTTGCATTCATAATGATATTTATCAATCACATCTTATTTGCAGAAGTCATAATAAGACACAAGCTCATCCAAGCACTCACCCTTTTCAGACAAGCTCTGATGATACTCATCCAAGCACTCACCCCTTTCAGAGAAGCTCTGATGATACTCATCCAAGCACTGAAACATTAAAGACAAGCTCTGATGATACTTGGAAAAAATCAGTTAAAAAAGTTACCTCAAAGTCTACAAGTAGTTTAAAAACCGAGATGTGTAAGTGGTATTTGTCAACCAGTTCTGATGAGGATTCTACAAGTAATGAGGATTCAAGTTCTGATAACCACATGATTGTTTTTGAAAGGTAAAACATAGTCAAGCTCTAAAAGTTTTCAAAGTAAAAAAACTTCAAGCACTAAACTTTCAAAAGATAAAACAAGGTTAAGTTCCAAAAGTCTTCCACCTAAAAAAGCTCCTAGCTCCAAACATCTTACAGCTAAAACAAGTTCAAGTTCCAAAACTTATCAAGCTAAATTGAGGTCCAACTCAAAAGATATACAAGTTGTTATAGGAGCAAGTGCATGGTCTAAAATTCTTTTTGTTCCAACTAAAAGGCCACCTCCAATAAGGAATTTTATTTTAGGCATTGCAGCAGTGAGTACTTGGGATAAAATTCTTAATAAGGAATTTGAAATAAGAAAACCCAAAGATGATGTAGGAGCATGTTGTGTGTGTTCAGCTTTTGTGGATGACATTATATTCATCTTTTGGGTAGTTAACAAAACTTGTAGCTTTAACTTTGTTCTGTATGGGCATGTGAAAAAACTATGCTCTGTATGGTTTGTATCTCATCTTTTTGGATGTTTAACTTTGTTCTTATAATTAGAAATTAACAGTTAGAATTATGTGACTTTTACAAGTGTTTAGTTCTACATATTGCATATGGTACAATGCAATGGAAGGATGATTATTAATTATATACTATATGTATTTGCTACATTTAAACTCTAGTAAGTTATACAATGATCATTTGCAGGTAACAGAATTATCAATTGACTTTTTAAAGTCAACTTATACAATGACCATTCCTAGTTTGCAGTTTAGGTGGTGTTTGAAACTGCATTTACATTTAGAAGTTTTAGGGGTGTTTGGAAACTACTTAACAACAACACCATATAAATAACCTAAACAAGCATTTGCATTTCATTTTGACAAGCAAATACAACAACACCAATTAAATAAATAGTTTAGGATCATAATATAATAGTAATAGTCAAGTTACACATCATCCGGACAGATTAAATCAAAAGCTTTAATCAAGTTACAATACCACCTACACCACTACCATTTCCAAGAACTGTATCGTTGTGGAAAACCTTAACAAAGTTTCTCGTTGTAATATTAAGATAATGGACTGATGGTTTATGATTAAACACCGAAACATTATGAAGTATCAAAGTAGCTCCTAGAGTAATATCCTTTCCATAACCTTCTTCTGCAAGGACTTTGTAATGTAGTGTATCAGAAAGTGTACCTGAAAGGTCTTGAGTGTTACCGTTAGATCATCCAGCGCATTTGGAGTACAAGACTTGATTATCGCAACCACCTGGTGAAGTTTCCCATTCTTAAGATAGTTCTTGATATTGCCTAAATATCCACCCACGTGGCCCCCCCCCCCCCCCCAATTAACTTTCACAAACTCAACTGCGCTAACCCAAGGCCCACGCATAAAATCCTCATCCTCACCCACATCCTCAACAACTTTCTTAATATACTCATGCGTCGACAACACAAACTCCTCCCCACCTTCCCGAATATCCGTTATTTTACGGAGCTTAGCCGCTTGAACAATATCGCGAGACATGGTATTATCCTAACCGGGTTTTCATCACAATTCTCAACATTAGGGTTATGCGATGAATATATGGTTTGAGTGGTGGTGGTTGTCTCAACGCGTTGTGTTTGTTGTTGCAGGACGGAGGAAGGGGGTTAGTCGAAGATCGGAATCGTCTATATCAAGTGATAGTTCTCATTCATGATTTGGGGGTGAATTCATTTTGTTAAATAAGATCGGTGGCGGTGAGATATATGTGGTAGAGGTGTAGAGCATGGCCCAACAACTGGATGAACCTAAAACTGATGATAAACCACAACAATGAACCAACAGCTAAAAAACTTGCTACTGTACTCAACAACATCTCTTAAAACATTTTGAAGTTATTGCGTTGCAAATTTAGTCCTTTAAAGAATGAATAACAGTGAGAATCGAAGTTAGCCAGGTGAGAAACTAGGCGGGAAGAGAGAATTGACAGAAATGCCCTCACGTGCAGGGCACGTGAGGCACATAACGGGAAGATCATTAAAGAAAACGCTTCATGGGCTTTTTTGCACTATCACGTAAGTTTCGGGGACTAAATCAAAATAAAGTTGTTTTCACGAGCGATTTTGCATTTTTCAACAACTTTAAAGACAAAATTTGCAATATACCCAAAAAAAAATTCTAACTTAAACGATCAATATAAAACGTTAAATTTCATATTGTTGCATATTTCGCTCAACCAGCAAATATGTGTTTGTTTTTTTAAAGTTTTAATGAAATGATGTGGTTGTCTAAAAAGAATTTCTGTAAGAAACACTGATATTGAAAAGATTTGGTTACGCAACGAGGAGAGTCAAATTAAGCAAAAACATTATCACGCTTCATACAACATTAAGGTGTAGTGACTTTGCCACTAGAGTCACTGTCTGATATACTCATTAAGTTGTAGGACATATGACTTTGACGTTTAATGTAGATCGACTTTACTTTATGAAGTTTGGGAAAGAAAAGTGAAACCAAAATCAAAGCATAAACACAAATTTTACTTTCATAGACAAACTGCACTAGTGAAAGTTTCACTTAGACCCCTGACCCTTAGAACACAATCTCAATTTAGCTCCCCATGTCATGCAAAAGAAAGCATCGACAGGCATAATGGTTCACAAGTCAACGATTAGTTTTGCCTCTGTTTCAACAAGTTGATAAGTTGGTGTTAGAATTTTATCATCATAGATCTATACATGTTTGCGGCTCATCGCTCTGCATAAGTTATGAGGCAAGGAGGTTTGGCAAGTTGGCACCAGTTTCTAGTGCATGGCTTTAGAAGACCAGAATATAGCTCTAGTAATAGAAAGTGGTTTTCGCACATCAAAACCAATTTGCTCTACCTATTTCCAATAAGCATAAAGGTATAACCCATGACTTCGAATTCTATTAGATAGGGGCTGCCTATATTCTTCCAATGAGCATAAAGGGTATATTTGCAAATCACACATAATTCAGTGTAACCCATGACTTCGAAGTACTGTACAAAAATAGGGGCTGCCTATATATTCTTCTTAGGAGTCAGGGACTAGTTTCAATACAATCATTAAACACCATGGATGATTGTGTAATTAACAAATCTTAACTTACCTTCAATGCACATGACACATGTAAATGTAACAACTTCATTTAATATAATTATCTCAATAAAACTATTGTATTTTTAGAAAGATTCTAATTCTATTAATAAAACTCCATTTATTTTGTAAGTTTTGGTTCCTTCATTTATTCTTGTTTCAAAAGCAAATTCTCAAGTCACAACATTTAGCTTCAATAAGTTCTCAAAGAATATATTTAAAGATACATGGTATATATATATGTTTGAAACTTTTAGCACTTTTTGCTTTTAGAGTGTGGGGAATTCATTCTGTGGTTGCTTCTTTCTCATTGTCTTTGTTGTACAAAAGAAATAACCCATCCATAAATATACATAATTCCCGAACAGGACAAATAAAAAACACAAAGTATATAAAGAAAGAAACTTGTTAGTGGGAGAGGTTGAAAATTTGGCAAAAGAGCATAATCAAGAAAGTAGTGGTTTAGTGGCAGTTGCAATGAACATGGATGGCAGGTATGGTGGTGTTAGTGGTGGTGGTTGTTATGAGTTTGAGAGTGGTGGTGTGGTGATGACAAGAGACCCAAAGCCAAGGCTAAGATGGACTGCTGATCTTCATGATAGATTTGTTGATGCTGTTACGAAACTTGGTGGCCCGGACAGTGAGTCTTCTGCTTTTTCTCTTGAATTTTGATCATGTTTAAGTTGTTTTTTTTTTCTGTTTCTGAAGAAAAAGGTGACTAATTTGCTTTAGTTTATTGTTTACCATTATGGGGTGTTCATCTTTTTAAAGCTAAATGATCAAATTCTGAGTTTCTAGGTGGTCAAAGTCGATCTCATTCAATTTTGTCAATCTTGATGAGATTTCGAACCTTGATCATATGTTTCTTTATGTCCGTAATCCAGGATTATTTTAAAGAATTTAGAGATTTTGATCTTTATGATCACTTTCTTAGAAATATGATTATTGAATTAAGCAAACAAGATTCCATTTTCTTTCATTTTCACACTTCAATTGTTGGATTACATCTTCATCATGGGATCAAGAATCTTGTAGACAAGTCTTCATCAGGTTGGATAATCAAACCATCAAAGAATTGGAACGTTCATGGTTTTTTGATTGCTAATCTAACGATTAAGACGCGTTGAAAGTGTTATGTATTCGTCTTTTACATGAAAACTCTGCACAACTGATCAAACAATTGTGGTTTTCACTTCTTTTTTTTTTACTTTTACTAACAATTGTCGTCTGTATCAAACTTATTTGTGGTTTGCATTTTCAGAAGCAACTCCGAAATCAGTGTTGAGATTGATGGGCTTAAAGGGGTTGACATTGTACCATTTGAAGAGTCATTTACAGGTATAGTTCATGTTTTGACTTTTTATAATTCAAATCTTGTACTTTACACACTCAAAATTGACATTGGTTCTTTTCGCTTTACTTCTCCAATATGATTCAGCCCTACGTTTTTGCACATAAGCAAATGTATTTTAATTGTTTGTTTCTACAGAAGCAAACCAGCTTTTGTTGGTGTTGAAAACAAAAAGCAATTCATTTGACACTCGAAAGTCAAACAGACCATGCTTAGTTTTGCAAGTCTTAAGTGTTTTTAAATGTTCACAGAAGTATAGACTCGGACAACAGGCAAAGAAGCAGAACAATGGTGACCCAAACAATGAAAACAGTGGTAAGAATCAACTACATTTTGACCTTCATCAATTTCCCTACAACCTTACAAGTTTCCTATCGTAATTTCTTAATGTTATTCATACATATAGGTGATTCATATGAACACTACAATTTGCATTCGACTGGGACGAGCTCTAATTCCTTGAGAGTGAACCATGAACCAGGGTACGCTTCGTTTCTCATTTGTTTAATTACATTCAATTTAACAAATCTCAATACGAACCGGTTTTAATTTTCTTTTCCATACAGCGATATCCCTATTGCAGATGCACTCCTATGCCAGATTGAAGCACAAAAGAGGCTACAAGAACAGTTTGAGGTACATAGCATCTACTCCTTGAGTCCCATCAGAACTAGTTTTCTTTTACATTTATCTCGTGAAAATTGTACTCGTAACATTTTCTTAATAGGGAAAGATTCCAATTTTGAAGTTACGTGTTAGTCCATCATGATTATGTGTTATCAAGATCTTTTTATTATCAGTCTCATTGAAACATCTAGAATGTAGAATCCATATACCATCAAAACATAATCTTTTTGATGGCACTGATTTATGTTGGCAAGAACTTTTTAGTTGGCCTCAGTTTGAAGGTATAGTAATCATCTGCTACATGTTGTGATTTAAAGGTACAAAAGAAACTACAAATGAGAATAGAAACTCAAGGAAAATACTTGCAAGGAATTTTAGAGAATGCTCAAAAAAGCCTCTCACTCGACATGAACTCATCTGGCAACCTAGAAGCAACTCGAGCTGAATTAACCAATTTCAACTTAGCACTCTCAGATCTCATGGACAATCTAAATGGAGAACAAAGGGAAGAAAATATTACAAAATTTGGCCTTGATAGTAAGACGGGAACTTCAACCGTTAAAGAAGACATAAAGATCAAAACGGAGGGTGGTGGTGGTGGTTCAATCAGTTTTGATTTGAACACGGGAGGTAACTACGACTTCATTGGCACAAATCAAGATTTACTTGCACTCGGGTTTACTAGACAAAACTAGAGAAAATAAAAGAGTTGATATTTCTGCAATAATTCATCTAAATTTTGTTGATGCAAATTGTGATGTAGAGGGATGTTTTCAAGGTAGAGGTATATCCTCTTGTGATATTATTAATCACTTTGAATTAAATTGTAGATTCGTAACATTTAACATGTATTTCCATATCATAGTTTCTCTAAATTTATTCTAATAAACATATATTATGCATAGTAATCGATAACACTATATGGCTCTGCGGACTTTAACTTGACTATAAACCTTGAGAAGGTTACGCAAAGCTTTTTTGTACGTTTTCTTTTGTCTACATCGTGTACCATTGCTATTGTTATTGTTATAGTTGCTTACATTACATTTGCTTGTTTTATATATGTTTCTCGATGCGGAATCATTTCATTTGGCTTATGAAAATGCATCTAGTTCATCGTAAACCAATTCTTTTCTAAATGGAATTTAAATGTTTTGTAACTTATACGTGTAGAAAACAAATCAAATTAGCAATATCATTAGTTTATTGGTGTAGAGCCACAGCAAAGGAACACGCACATTCTTGGGCATGTGGATGTGGTGGACCGAAAGGAATCCACCAGCCCACCAATAACCCTTTACTAATTGGGCTGATATTACGCCGCATACAGTTAAGGATTGAGCCCATGAGAGTATAAACAGGTTAAACTGTTTGTCGGTTGACCCGTTTAACCCAATAAAACCCGTATAATAAAATGTAAATACTTTTTAATTTAAGGAAAGAAATCTTTAACGAGTTGGCGGGCTGACCCGCTTAATTTATTCCTAACCCGAACCTGACCTGTTTAATAAACGGGTTAGATGGGCCGACCCAATCCCGACTCGAAATCTATTTGGACTCAACTTAAACCTTTTATTTTTCATATCGGTTTCGAATCAGGTTTCATTTCGGGTCATAAATTGCTACCCCTATAGGACGTGATAGATCACACATTTACCTTGTATGTTTTAGGGGTATTCACAAATTGGGTAAATACCGACATGAATCAAAAATCAAACTGAACTGAATTTGTTAAAGATGAATCGAACTAAATTAAATTTTCGGCTTTTGATTTGGATATTCTTTTGCCAAAATGAAAACCGAATAAGGTCGAAAAAACATCAAAATTTCATATTTTCCAAACATGTATTAAAATCATTGTACATTGTGCATTATTCACTTATAAATTGGGTAAATATAACATGTTGAGGCAATATATAAACAAATGAAACTCTTTCCTAGTAATATAACATTTGTAACTTTATATAAAAAAAATATTTCTAAAAAGTAATATAATTAATTGAAAAATAATTTAAATTACTATTTTAAGTTATTCGAGTCAACTCGAAAACCGAATCGATATAAATTCGATTTACGCTTCGATTTCCAATTTTGCTAGAAAAAATTTAACTGAACCATCGAACCGAATAAACAACCCGATAATGTAACCAATAAACACCTTAGTATGATTGCTATGTCGTGTTTCTTTTTCCACCCGTCAATATAAAAAACCAATTACTAGTGACTTAGTGAGTACATACCTCGTAGATTAATCGGTAAAAAGGTCAAAAACCATGGTTATAAAAAAACTTAAAAAGCCAATTATTTTTATCTCAATTATATATGTTTGTGGTTATTGGTGTCTTTTTCTAATGTTATGTAAAATCAGACAATGTGTCGAAAATCATGGTTAAAAAAAATCAAACATTTTAGTGCGAAAATTAGCTATGGATCTTTCAGTACTCTCTTGTGATTAATCTTTTTCTCACAATTTATTTTTGGGTAATCTAAAATTGACTGATCTTTTTAAAACAAATTGAATTTTGGTTAACAGATAATAAATATTTTTAAAATATGTTTTATGAATTGTACAACACCATATCTTTGCAAATTCAGCAATTAAAGTTTGTGACTTTTTTGTATGTGCTTTATGAAATCTATTGTAGGACCTATGATATCATTTTTACAACATATTCATACGAACCAAATGTAGAAGAAAAGAGAAGGAAGGAAGAAACAAAATAGATAGAAGAAGGAGTGTTTGGATTGCACAATATTATGTCTTACACACAAATGAACAACCAACTCTTCTCCTAGGCAAGTGATGCCGCGTGGTTTACTTGGTGGATTGGGCTCGGGATTACTTTAAGCTTTAGACCGATACACGTGCAATATTATATTAACTAACGAGCCCAATACCCGTATCTAGCATATTACAACGTATTATTAATAAAGACCGAGCTTCTATGTCCAGAGACTAAGCTTCTATTTCTGACTCAATATTTTGAGGCTAACAATCTCCCTCGAAATGAAGTCTTCTTCTAAGCTTGGTTTTTGACAGATTATAGGCTTCCATGTTCTCAGTCATAACATGAGCTTGGGTTTCTTGAGATTGCTTTGTCATTGAGTTCTTGAGTCTTGTTCTCGGCCTTTATTATTGTTGTAGGCTTGTTCCTTCATGCTTTGTGATCTTTGATCTTGAGCATTTGTCATTGTCTTTCGACTTTGTCTTTAGTTCCGAGATCTAAAAATATTTTTCTTGTTTGTCTTTAACGTCTTTGACATCTTGCGATCTTGTGTCTTGACCAACATGCTCATACTATGCATCATCTTGAAAGCTTGCTAACAATATCCCTTGACAATCTTTGTCTTGATAATCTTGATATCTTTAAGGAAGATCTTGAATATCAGAGTTGCGGAAGTCTTTGTTATGAACTTTAGCTTTCTTGATTCTTGAGTCTTGATGACAAATGTATGTCATTTATTATTGAATATGAGCATGTGGTGATGAATCTGACTCAGCTGTGTAGAAAACGTAGAGGGGGGTTGAGTGGGCTTCCTTGGGTGCTGTGGTGTATCGGCTTAAGGCGGTTTTTGTGGGGAATTTTTGTACTTGCCGCAGAGATTTCGCAATATTGAATTCTTCGTTACTTACGGTGGATGAGGGAGGTGGGGTGGTCATTTTTGTATAGTTTGGGTTTTGGTGGGGTGTTATGGGGGTGAGCCGGCTTTGGCGTAGCCGGGGTATTTGGGGGGGGGGTGAATACGTTTTCGATTAAAATCTTAAAACTTTTGCATCAAATACCCGATTTATCGTGACTTAATATGAGAAGTGCCAATTAAAGTTTGTGACTATTAAGACAATATAAAGCATGTAGTCACAACACAAGCTCAGGCATCAATCCACAACAGCATAATTAAAACGTAAAGAAATAACGATATGTAAAGAGAAAGCAAACCGAACACGATAATTTTTAGTGGTTCGGTCACGGAGCTCCTCTCCGCCCTAATCCACTCCCCGAGTACCCAACTCGAGAGTTACTTCACTAGATCAACACGCTCCCTTTTCGGCGGAGAAAACCTTACACAACGTCGCTTACACTTTATCCGATACTAAGCTAAATACCGAGTTCTTACACACCGGGTAGAACCAACCCAAACCCGTTATGTTTTATGGCCCAACATAACAAACCTTGTGTTTTATGGCACAAACACATAAACCATATAATCTAATTGGTAATACTTATTACAATGATGATCCAAGACAATGTGTCTAATGGATGTGAATGCCTAATCTAAAAGAACTTTCACTAATGGGAAGCCTTCAAATGGATGATGATGATGAGATCTTTAATCTTGTAGATCTTTATATGTATATGCTAGGTGGTGGATGGAAATGGCAAGATCTCTAAGGATTGTTTTGGTGGATCATCATAGAAGTATGCTTACAACAAAATGAATGTTAGAAGCATTATGATCATATGAGAATGAGGGGGTTTAATGTGTGTTTGTTAACAATAAGAAACACTAACAAGAGAAGATCCGAAGTTCGGGGAGGATGAAACAAATAAGTAGCCATATTATTATAAGATGAGAGAAAAGGGAAAGATGTGTATGTGATAGAAGAGAGAAATACACACACCCCTTTGAGATTATTACAAAATAATGAATCCTCACCCCTCTATGGAAGTATGGAGGGGGTATTTATAGTCCAAACACAACTAAACTATACTATAAAGTCTAATGTAGTCCCTGCGTGTTTGGCTATTTATGAACTAATGTAATTCCGTATTAGTCGACATACTTTAAGGCTAACAATCTTCCCTCAATATGTGGACATACGAAATTACTTACAATGTTCCTATCAAGTACAAATACAACACAAATAAAGTCTTTCAAAGCTGAAGATGTCTTCTGAGTTCTCCTGGTCTTGAAATTTGTACTCCAGCTTGGATCTTCATTGTCTTTACTTGTAAATGAACCATTGCAGTATGCATGAGTTGGATTAACTTCCCCCAATCCATGCAACATGTCTTGAAAAGCTTTCTTCATAGACTTCTTTTTGGCAAAGTTTCTGAATAAGCTTCCCCCCAAACCAACATCCCTATCTTGAGCAGATTCTGAAACTTTGATGTAGCTTAACCAATCTTCTATTTGTCATTGACGTGCACAATGGAATTTTGTAGAAGAACAACCACACCAAATACTGATTCTTCTTGTCATTGGGTCTTGGTGAATATTCGTTTGGGGGTACATGCGAGAAATCAGCAACAATTCTTCTCACGTATGCAATATACTTCATAAACCATACTAAGTAAAGTAGTATACACTACTTCCCCCTGGAAGTTGACATGGTAACCAAAGTACACATTTCCCCCATGATGGTTTCGAACTCTCAGAAGCATCATTGTTGTATACGCACATATACACAAGAAGTTCTTGTCTTAAGCACAAACCTTAAAATCCAAACGAACCATTACCCTCTTGACTTCACAAATCGTAGTAGGATATGAAGCAAGAATCAAGAAACTTGGTATAATCAAGGTCTTGTATATGAATGTCGTTGAAGAACTTTGAGAATTTTGATTAAACTGTGAAGTGACATTGTCTTGGAATAGCACAATAATATCCCGTGAGAATTGCTGATTACATCTTAACCTTTAAACTCTCTGGCTAACTTACCAACCTCGTATTCTGTCGTCTATTACTGTGACCACTTGATGAAGTAAACCCGATATACCAAACTTGAAACTGAAGTAAAATTCCCCAAATTTGTTACTTAAGCTTGCATTGTTGTTGATTGAAGAACGATGCAAGATTAAATCTCTAAGTACCCTATACCCGCCATTAAAAATATAAGAAGTACAACACCTCTTGAAATTATCCACATCGACATCTGCGTATGACACTGAGTACTACAATGTAACTCCTTTAAGTGATAGCTATAACCTGTGAGCACTACAATGTAACTCCTTACATCAGGAAATAACTTGATAATCCAAGTCTTAATCATAAGCTGTATATGTTCAAGCAAGTCATCAATCGATAGATTGGGTTTGAAGAAAAAGGGTAGAAAATAGAAGGAAGTCTCGATGATGAAATAAGTAGACGCCTTCGTGAAACCCAACTTCAATCTCAAATAAAGGATACCAAATCAACTTCGTGATCACTTGTCATCGTAATCCGAATCCTTAGCCGTTTGTCATTTATTGAATCTTTTTAGGATCATTTTAGCGTTATGTATCGTGTTTGTTGTTTGTTTGTCGTTAAACTAGGACAAATGTTATTTTTGAATGTCGTCAACGAAAAACCATTGTCTAGTCAAACTTGTCGTGATAGCTTTGTTGTACCCGGCTTAATCCAAAAAATATTAGCCTAAAACTAAATATTTTTGGAATTAAAATATCAAATGTACAGCCCAATGCCCTTGTACACGACCCACTCAATGTACCAATATCCAGTCCATAATATTCATGTAATAGAACCGGCCCAACAATTTTTGGTATAGAGTAGTTAGGCCCATATCCAATTAATATACGGACCATTTCGAGTAGTAACAAGTTCAGCCCAAAACTCTTTTCTATACCTGGCATGTATGTTGTGTAACTGATCTATTAAGTGGTGGTATATAACTCCACAATCCCTAATTTATCTCATATGACCACTAACCCTAATCACTTCAATCGCCTCCCTTGTTCCTCCCAAGTGCAGTCACAAAAATCAAATCTCATATCAATCTTATACGATTCCTAATCTCACTTTCAACTTTTCCCAGACAAACAAGAACCATCGACACCTCTATTTACTTTCACAAAACATACCAAGTCTTATCATTCCATAGCAGAAATGAAACACCCTTATTAATCCGCGAAGAACACAGAAAACATTTGGCTTCAAGATACTTTGATGGGTCTCAGGTAGGTTTCGTTTTGGTATTTGTGTGTCATTGAACGAATCAAAGATAAAATGTAACATTATTGTTATACTTCTTCTTTAAATTCGAATATATAAGACAAAGTTAATCTTTGCACATATCAATGAAGATATCTCATTCGTGTCTGGATCTTAAAAGGTCTAAGTTGCATTCACACGAAAAAGATAACTGAGATAATTTGTGGGTTTTGTTGTTGAGATTTCATTCGAGTATATTGATGGAGTAGATGAAGTTTAGGAATAATATTTGTGACGATGGGATTTAGGAGAGACATTGAGTTGGATTTGTGTTGATTGAAATGTGACGAAGGTTTGTAGTGATTAGACGAGGATTTGATGATTGTTGTTGTTGATGTTGATGATGTTGTTGTGGTAGGAGGTTTAATTCAGTCTGTCTAATATACTTCTTCCATTTTTGTTGACCCTTTGACTCGGATGAGTTGACCCGGGTCAACTTGGTAAATACCGAGTTGACTCGGTATTAACCAAACCACCATCAGTAAAGCACCATCATCAAACCGCCATAGCCACCAAATCATCGTGGCCACCAAACCGCTATCAGCAAAAAATTTGGGCAGCGGTTTGTTTAGACAAGACCATGAAAAAGTCTTCTTAAACCTGTATGCCAAACCGCTGTGGCAAACCGCCATGGCAAACCGCTAGAGTGGCAAACCGCTACAGTGGTCAAACCGCTACGGTACAGTACTTTTGTACTTTTTCCTAAAAATCTGGATCTGTGTTTTTTTTCTTTTTCAAACTGCTACCAAAAAGAAATATGCAAACCCAGATTTATTTCTTGTATAAAAGTGTCTTTTAAGCACAAATATAAGCAGCAGACAGAAATATAAGCAACAATAATAAACAACACATCCCTGGCTGTTATTTTCGTGGCTGTTTTTAGAAGAAGAAGAACAAAAAACCCACGTAGGAAGCTGTTAAAAAAATAGCTAACAACAAAGTAACAACCTGAAACAACGATACAACCTGCTGCTTGGTAAAATGAATAAGAAAAACAACACGATATAAATGCCCCTGGTTTACGCTCCGATGCCAATTGTAAAGAATAAATGACGTGTGTAAAACAGAATTAAAACTGATCAGGAGGTAGGGTAAAATGAAACAAATGTGCAGCCATATTATTAGAGATAAAGGAATAAAGATGCGAAGATGTGTATGTGGTAGAGAGAGAACACACACACTTACACTTTACAAAAAGTGAGCTTCACCCCTCCATGGAAGTATGGAGGGGGTATATATATGTCAAGACAAGGGAAACTATACTAACTTAACAATACTAGTCCCTACAGGTCTTGCCTAATGATAACTAGTGTAATTTCGTACGAGTCAACATATTTTAAGGCTAACACCGGTATTATTTATCCAATTGCCGATAGTCCTTGGGTTAGTCCTATTTACTGTGTACCAAAGAAAGGTGGTATTACAGTTGTCACCAACGAAAATGATGAACTTGTCCCAACAAGAACCGTTACGGGTTGGCGAGTATGCATCGATTATCGTAAACTCAATGAAGCAACCGCAAAAGTTCAATTTCCTTTGCCGTTTATGGATCAAATGTTAGAAAGACTCATAGGAAATAAATATTTCTGTTTCCTCGATGGTTTTTCTGGATATTTTCAAATTCCTATCGATCATATGGATCAAGAAAAAACAACATTCGCATGTCCTTTCGGAACATACGCTTATAGGCAAATGCCTTTCGGGCTATGCAATGCCCCAGCTACATTCTAAAGATGCATGTTGGCAATCTTTCACGACATGATCGAAGAATCCGTTGAAGTATTCATAGACGATTTCTCCGTCTTTAGAGACTCTTTCAACAAATGCCTAAACAACCTCGATAAAATGCTCCATCGTTATAAAGATGCTCATCTTGTCCTTAATTGGGAAAAATGTCACTTCATGGTCAAAGAAGGAATTGTGCTTGGACACAAGGTGTCTGGCGCAGGACTTAAAGTCGACAAAGCAAAAATCGATGTAATCTTAAAACTTCCACCTCTACTAATATCAAAGGTGTTAGAAGCTTTCTTGGACATGCCGATTTTTACCGACGTTTCATTAAAGATTTCTCGAAAATTGCCCGACCTCTAACTAAGCTGCTTGAAAAAGATACCCCGTTTGAATTCGATGATGAATGTCAAAAAGCATTTGAATTATTGAAAGAGAAACTCACATGTGCTCCTGTGATCGTAAGCCCAAACTGGAATCTTCTGTTTGAACTTATGTGTGATGCAAGTGATTTCGCAGTTGGAGCTATCTTAGGTCAAAAAGATGGTAAAAACTTTCACCCAATCTACTTCGCAAGCAAAAATCTTAATTCAGCTCAACAAAAATACATCGTAACCGAAAAAGAACTTATGGCTGTAGTTTTTGCATTTGACAAATTTAGATCTTATCTTATTCTGTCAAAAACTATTGTTCACACCGATCATTCAGCTCTAAAGCATTTATTCAAGAAACAAGACGCAAAACCTCGTCTTATTCGTTGGATACTACTCTTACAAGAATTTGACATAGAAATCAAGGATAGAAAATGTACAAAAAATGTCGCTACCGACCACTTGTCTCGAATTGAAAATGACAAAACAAGCGATGACAGTGAAGTGGATAATAACTTTCCTGTAGAAACCCTTATGGAAATCAACACTAAAGATGAACCATGGTTCGCAAATTTTGCAAACTACTTGGTAGTTGATATTATACCAAAAGGGATGACGTACCAACAAAAGAATAAATTCTTCTCGACCTCAAACACTACTTTTGGGACGAACCCTACCTCTTCAAAGTATATTCTGACGGTATGATCAGACGCTGTGTATCTGGACCAGAAATCCGAGCAATTTTAGATCAATGTCACTACGGACCAATCGGTGGACATTATGGACCAAATGTAACCGCTAAAAAGGTCATAGATTCAGGATTTTACTGGCCGACAATCATAAAACAAGCTCATACTCTAGTTCGCTTTTGCGAAGCATGCCAAAAGACGGGAAATATATCAAAACGTGATGAGATGCCCTTAAACAACATTCAAGTATGTGAAATTTTTGATATATGGGGTATTGATTTTATGAGACCATTCCCAAAATCACATAAGTTTGAATATATTCTTGTCGCTGTTGATTATGCATCTAAATTGGTGGAAGCTCAAGCTTTACCAACCAATGATGCCCGAGTGGTTATCACTTTCTTAAAGAAACTATTCTGTCATTTCGGAATGCCCAAAGACTTAATCAGCGACCGAGGTACTCACTTCTGCAACAAAATAATGGAAAGGACCATGAAAAGATATGGAGTTAACCACCGTTTCTCTACATCGCATCACCTTCAAACTAGTGGTCAAGTTGAAAACACGAACAGTCTTAAAAGAACTCTTAAAAAGACTATTAAAGACAATCCTGCTATTTGGTCAAGAAAACTTGATGATGCTCTGTGGGCTTTTCGCACTGCTTACAAAACACCTACCGGTACCACACCCTACAAACTCATATATGGAAAGAACTGCCACTTACCATTTGAAATTGAACACCGTGCATACTGGGCCTTGAAGAATTGTAATCCAGATCTCATCGCTGCTGGTGAAAAATGAATGTTTCAGTTACACGAATTAGATAAACTTAGACATCAAGCCTATGAAAACTCTCGATTATACAAAGCAAGAACCAAAGTCTGGCATGATAAAAAAATGAGAACGAGAAAAGAATTCAAACATGGAAACAAGATTCTGCTCTTTCACTCAAAGTATAAATTCAAACAGCCAAAACTCAGATCTCGTTGGCTAGGACCATACGTGGTAAAACATCAATATCCGTTCGGATATGTTGAGCTCTATGGAAAAGATGGAAAAACATTTATTGTTAATGGCCATCGACTCAAACTATATCATGAAGAAGAAGATTATAATGACCAAAGGGAAGCAGTCACTCCATTCTTTCCCAAAGAATGACTCACCAAGTTCGAGTCTAGCTAACGACTCTCTTAAAAAATTAAGCGCTTCTCGGGAGGCAACATGTGCTTTACTTAAGTGTGGAGGAGTCCCTCCTCCATTCTTCCATTCATATCCTTTATTTTATTTTCTAAAAAAAACAACAAAAATATTTTCTTTTTGTGTGCTTTTGTGTATTTACTTTTATGCAGGTAATGTAGCTTAAAGATTTGGAAAATTATGAAGTCTGCTTAAGGATAGCTCTCTTGCAGCTATATATCTCTATGCCCTGGGAAGTACCATTTTCCCTTAATTTTCCATATTTTATCTCTATTATCAGTTATCACATTGCGGGCAATGTTCAACTTAAGTGTGGAGGGGAGCCAAATAGGAAACATTAATCATATCCCTCCATATTTGCCCTGCCAAATTTTTTTCCAACTGACACTTTTAATAAAAATCTTAATATATATGCTTCCAAAATTAAAAAAATGCTCTTAGTAAGGCAAATCCAAACAGATTGACACTATAGCTAGCACATCCCAGTCCACTAATTGTGAGAATTATAAGCCTATAGAATATTCGGGTACCCACCTTTGGTACCCAAGATAATTGATGCCTTTAGCTTGTTCGAGTTAAGGAATGAGCAATCATATGTATCTATTCCATCGTTATGGATGTGTATATGTGGTTTTGTCGCCTTTTCTGGAGCAACAGTATTGGTTGATAATTATATTTGAGTGAGCCGGTAATTTAGAGGCTCTAGAAGTTGTACTTGATCATCATTTACTAGACCGAAGCCTGATTAATCATATGTTATGAATCCCGCAAGTTTCTGTTCTTGCAAGCACTCTCTTTAGTGCTACATTGCTGAAATACCTAAGTAAAGAAGTTAAAGTTGAAAGAAGAAGTCATGTGCCAAGCCTTAATTATTATTTGAAAAAAAAGAGAAAAATATTTATAGTAGTTCAAAGAAATAAAGGCTTAAGTTTTGGCACATGAAGATTAGTATATGCTCCCGCATCAGTATCAAGTTTCGTCCTTCGGTCAGGTTTATGTGTCAAGTACAAGCCTATGGTAGCTGTCTAGATTATGTCTGTACAAATTGAGTGTTTTCACAAAAATATATATAAAACCCTATCTGAGTGAACTGGGTGAATTCTATAATTCAAACACATTCCCTATCTGAGGTGCTTAGTTATATGTCAATGCCTAAAAAGTTATCTAAACCTGTAAACACTTGTAAAATCCAATTTTCTCCATGTCACGATAAATGATTTTATTTTCTCGCTTTGATTGCTTAAGGGCAAGCAATAGCTAAGTGTGGAGGGACTTGATAATGCCCAAATTATACATGTTTTCAGTAGGCGTTATTTGTTTATATTTAATCATTTCTTGTGAACTTTTGATACTTAATAGCATGAAATATGTGCAGGTTCACTGGAAGATATCCCGAGCTCAAACACAACAGGATCGAGTAATTATACACTTCGAGAAGACAATATACAAGAAAAAGATAAAGAATCAAGCCTAAAGTACAAATGTGCGTCGCACTTACCAATTGTGCGACGCACTTATCCTCCAAGTTATGGAAATAAAGACTTAGTCAAATTTAGCATTAACTCCATAAGTACGCCGCATAAAGTATTTTGTGCGCCGCACTTTCCTTTTTATAAGTTAAAGGTTCCATCTTCGAGGTCTTAATCATTTCCAACACTTATGAATTATTTTCAACTATCCGAGTAGTCATCTTTACTATAACTGGTAAAAAGTTATTTACAAAATTGTTAAATTCTATTTTCTTTTGATTATTTGAATACTACTTAAATCCATGTGGACAACCTGGTGTTACCTAAAAGATTATACTACATACGTGGGTTATTGATGACATTAAATAACGTCACTTTATTATATCATTTATCCCATCTGTTTTGCCCACTTTTATATAATTATTGCATAACTTAGTACTTAATTACTTTAAATTTGATAAATGTTGTATTCAGGAGTGTTTTGTGAAGACAAGCTAAAAGGCGCATAAATTGGAGCTAAAACAAAGATATTTGAAGATTGCTGATTTCTGAACAATACGCCGTATCCATCAAATGAGACACGACGTATTAGCGCCTGACTTCACAAGAAAACGCGTTTGACCAATTCCCAATATGGCGTATCCCTCCTGTATACATACGTCGTATCCATGAAGATAACTATTTGAAGATACAGTAAATCAAGTAAATTGGAAATGATATTACTGATTTATTATGAACGTAGCGCGCACTCTAAGGAATCCAACCCAATATGCCATATCGACCTGCGTATCGAGTCTTTTTCAGACACTATAAATAGAAGACTCAAAAATGAGTTTTCAGTGTACAATATCATATTCTTTATACCATACTCGATAAAATTGAATTTTAGAAGAGAAGATCAGCCACCAAGGTCAAGCATTGATCACGAATCCATAGAAGACGTCGTTTAATTTTTACTCTCTTAATCATTCGATTTTTAATTATTTGATTACGCTTGTATAATTACAATAGTTGTGGGCTAATACCCTCAGGTATTAGCCATCTTAATGAAAGTCCAATGTTTGGTTTGTTTTAAAATTGATTTCTTAATTAATCCTTGATGAACACTCTATACTGCTTCCGGTTTTCTTGATCTTGCGTGATTTCGTCCCTTGGTGTATTTATGTCATATATAGATAGGTTTTAAGGGGTGAGCTCGCGCGTGACCACTCTTCATATCGTGTTTAATATTACTGGACCAATATGATCACAAATAACGTTATGTCTTTGTCTTTAAATTATGAGCTTAGTTGGACCGGTAGGTGACCCGTTTATGTTTCAGCAATCATGCTCTTAATTAACTGATAAAGATTTGAATAGTGGACTACCAATATATGAAAAACCGTCAAACAATACGTGGGTAAAGTCCTGTTGGGCTAGGGTTTTAATAGGATCACCACTGCTTTGATTACCTAAGATAGATTATAATTAAACTAAATGATGCTTTATGTGGACGCATTAATTGTGACAGGAATAATTGTATCTAGGTCTTAGGATGATGACCCGCCTAAGTCTTAAGAATGATATGCCTCTTTGAGATAAGTAAATCATTCCACTAAAACAAACAAACCAGCATTGAACCAGATTTAATATGGCTAATACAGTTTTCTATTATTTGGCTTGTACCGCTTTTCTATCTTCTAATTTTCTTCTTTTGTGTTTATTGTGTATTAAATTGATATTTGTTTCCACCAAACCTGTGCCAGTCTCTCAGACTAAAAAACTCCCATGTCATTAGACAACGTATATAGCCTAGGTTTAACCAGTAAATAGACTAATTAAAATACAAATAGAATTTATGATTAATGTTCCACTCTTAGTGTTCGACACCCTACTTACCGCGAACTCCATCTTGACCGGGTACACTGCTCGTTAAAGTGTTGTTTTAGGTTTGCCGGCTAAATATAAATTTAAAACTTGATAATAAAATAATTGACCCTACACGACATCACATCAGGTTTTTGGCGTCGTTGTCGGGGAGTGAATTAATTAAACCTTATTCTTATTAGTATTTCTAACCATTAATTATTTAGTTTAGAGTAATCTAATTATTTAAATTCTATTTTTTATTAATATCGCGAATGGTGTTTAAATTGTTTGTTAAATTTCAGCAATTAATTGTTTTAAAATAGTATTCTGATTTCTGACATATAGTTAAGATCGCCAGGTACGCTATATCCTTTGTGGATACGACATATCAAACCTTCTGATCAGGACAGCGTATTGAGTTTCACAGTCTAAACGGCGTATCTGTTTTCCAAGCAATACGGCTTAATTCTGACACAGACCACAAAACAATCCTAATGCAACATTTTTGACGCAACACTCTCAAAATGTGTTGCATTTTTATTTAAATTTGTAATAAGAGTAACACTTATATAACAAAGTGTTGCATTTTAAAAACGCTACATGCAACAATTTTTTAAAGTGTCGCATATTTAACAATATATTGCAACACTTTGTAAAGTGTTTTACATTTGAATGGCTTTAATGGCAACACTAAGTTATTGGATGCTCGCAAGTCTCACATACATTAGGCAGGTTCTTCAAAAATGAAAAAGAAAAACTTATTTTTAGGCCCCTTATTTCCCTCCTCAATTTTCGTTGCCTTCACAAAAACCTAATTGTTTCCCTTCTTCACTTTCACAACCCCGAACCTTTTACTCTTCTCTGCCACTTAACACCACCACTTAACCAATGTCACAAACGACCACCACCACCTCTACCGTCACACACAATTTCTGTCACAAGCCATGTTTGTTACACAACCAAGCCAACAACAGACTAATCGAATTACGAGGTACCAAACTATACACTTGTTTTAGTTGTTTTAATTTTCCCGTTTAAAAATTATCTCATAATGGTTTTCTTCAGTTTGATTCTAGAATAAGTTATGTATGTTTATATGTTTTTTGTATTGTTAGATAATAAAGTATTGATTTTGGAATGAAGTTGTTGAATATTGTTTTTGTAAGATCTGTATGGGAATTAAGATTATATGACATTAAAACAAATCTTTATTTTGGATAAAAAGACAATATAATCAGTTGTAAATGGATGTTTTTTTGGTTGTGCAATTTGTTGTTATAAAATGGGGCGTTTTGTCAACTTTTTTGCTCTTACAAATATGGAGTTATGGAACAAAAATATGTTGTTTTGCTGTAAAAAATACGATCCTCAGACCTGTTGCTGTTATCATTAATAGGATGTTTTGTTGTGGTGTTTGCTGTCATGAATCGGTGTGTTTCAAACCTTGGAAACTTTAATACAACCAACACTCATGATGGTCCAGAAACGAATCTCATTCTCATCACAAGAACAAATGCAGTCGTCTTTTTTAGGATGGAAATCGAGAGACATAACAAATGTAGAGTGCCTTATGGTCCATCTCTTAAAGCTCAGGCTCACTCTGCAAAGGCTTGAGGCGAGATACAAATACTTCCCCAATACTGTCCCAAAGCAACAGATCAAGAACTATGACAGATTTCTGGAGGGTATCCTACTTTGTATGTCATTTATTATTATAATGTTTAGTTGTGGCTAGTAGCATAAAAGGGAAGTATTGATCTAATTGTTTTCTAATAATGATCCTATGATATCAACATGCAAATATCTACACTAGTCATCATTTTTATAAGTGAACGTTAAGTAGTTTTTGTTATTGAGCACAGAGGTTTGTTGCACTCTTTAACCCTGCCATAGATCAAATGCGAAGATCACTCCTTTGTTTGAGAAACAGGTAAGTGCTAGCGATGTTGCAAGGATAGGGCGATTGGTGCTACAAAAAAGATGTGCGAGGAATTATTAATATCTATTATTAGGCCTAACTATATACCCGTATCATTATAATGTCTACGATATAGATATTGTTTTCCTTGTCATTTTATATAAACCTTGTGACTGTGTGAAGTATGTCTATGATATAACTGATCAAAGACTTATCAAAATGCCCATATAGGTAAGGGGGAACAAAAAGTCATCCAAAGTCTGGTTTTAATGTAAACGACCATGCTTATTCTCAAACTTACTTTGTTATTATAATGATATCATTTTCTTGATGGCATTATGTTCTATTATGCGTTTCTTAATTTAGTTGTTACCCGTCTGTTATTTTGGTTCAGTAACATTTAGAGACTGGAGCCTAAAGGAAAGCTTGTCATGGGATTCAGAAAAGTATCACTTGCTTCTTCTTGTGATAAGGGTTTAATGATTAAAATCGACTAAAGATGTAGCTAAGTATGTGATTTTAGCCTTCTTAAGAAACATGTTGAATAATTTTCCCTTGATGGTAACATGTTTTTGTAAATCATGGTGTTGGCATATTGTGTGGGTTGTGAGTAGAGGTTCTTTTAGCCACATCTCCATTCATCTAATAGTATTCATTAAGTAAAAGTGTGATGTGGATTGGGGGGGGGGGGGGGGGGGGGGGGGGGGGGGGGGGGGGGGGGGGGGGAATCTATGGTCATGCAGGCACCTCTGACAAGCGCCACTGCCCCTGCACCAGCGGCTACTCAGGTTCCTGCTCCAGCTGTGACACAGTAAGCTTAAGCTACTACATCTTTGTGCTCCATAGTATCTTATTTGTGGGCCCCTTTTTGTTTTGTAACATTTTGTATTTGGTTTGCTCAGCTCCCACAAGCTGCACAACCAGCAGCTGTGCCTTTAGCCGGACTGAATGGTAACCCATTGGATCTCTTTCCTTAGGTAATCTTTTAATTTTTAAGAGCCTATTTAATCTCAATAACTGTGGTTAGTAAATTTTTTAAATTTGGTCCATAGGGTCTTCCTGATATGGGATCTAATGCTTCAGAGCCTACAAGAAATGATTCTGTTTATGAAAGTAATGTTATTCCCACCACACTACTTACAAGCGGACAGAACCCGATAGAACCCGATGTGAGTTGCTCAACCGCCTTTTGAACAACATATCAAAATACATATGATGTTGAACCTGCTCATAATCCTCAAGGATCTTTTCCTGATGTTGAGCTTTTGGCTTCACAATCACGACTACCAACATGGAATGCTGGTCAAAGCTGCACTCTAAGTGAGCTGGAAGAATCTAGCATCTCAAATGCCTATTCTAAAGGGCTAGCATTTGTTTCAATTTTAGTTTATTTTCTTATCATATCTGAGTTTGGGGCTATAGAAAAAAGTTTTGATTTTTTAATTAGTTCGTCTATGCTGGTGAACATAAATTTATTGTAGTAAAGGTGAAAAAAAAGGGCGGTCAAGCAGGGTAATAACGCGGGTTAAAACACGGGTTTGGGTCTATTTAAGTTGGTTTTGTCATGGTTTTAATTTTTAAAATGTGTTAGGGCAGGCTGACCTCAAACATTTTGTGTCTACTTCTATTTCTTATAAATACGTTATTCATAATTACTAAACTCATGTTACATCAACAGGAACCTAATTTACTAGAACAAAATGCATGTAAGAAAATATATGCATTTTGAATGATTTTTTTAGTACCTTTTTGAGCCAGGTTTACTCTATCAATTTGTTAATTAAACCCGTAAACATAACCGAATTGACTCCTTCTAGGTAAAAAATGGGTTTGCTACTTTAAAGTGATCCCTATTTTGCTGGATTTAGTTGTTTGTTTGATTGATTTGGGGCTTTTATTCTATCAATAAATAATCTCTATTAATTAAAGATTAACTCTGTTTTCCGCAGAATGTTGAATAAATACTCTTGCATTGGTTCAAGTGGGGTTGATTTGGTCACAAGCGTTATGTGGCAATTTGATATCAGAAAAGGACAAGCACGGAGCATCTTCAACACCATTAAGGTTCAAGGTCAGTTCAACACTTAGTTTATGTCGTTTGAGCCTTATCTATCTTCCTGACCACCAATTTACTTGTCAGCGATATTTCCATTATATTAGTACATATGCGCTTAGAATCTCACTTGATAATGAATTATGTAGTGGTAATTATGAGTTGGTGACTTGTACTGGTGGTAGCATTAGGGTGTAATTATATTCATTAAGTCATGGTATATTTGTACTTCAAATGACTCTGCTAGTGCTCCAGGCAACCTCGATTTTCTCCATAGCATCCTTTTAATTTCAAGATATGTAGAAAAAATTAATCTTGTATCGTTTTCGTGTATACCAGGCTACATTGCTTTGAGGTACTTTACCAAAAGAAAGTTACACGTAGGGAGCTGCAAAGAAGATGTCAAGATTTCTGGAATTTTGATTAGATAACTTATCTATCATAGTATGTATATTAGCTATTTTACATTGTATAACTTGGTCAAGCTACAATATCATATTTTCTTATTGTATTTGATTATTTATATTATGGAATGAAAATATCAATTTATACGTTAGACTTGGTGGAAAAATTATGTATTATAAACATTCGGCACTTGTGTTTCCTGGAATAAAAGTGCTACAGTTCTTCACAAAGAGTGTTGCACTAATATGATAATTCACCAAAAGTTTTTGCGCTTGATACATTAAAAGTGTTGTATACTTGCTCATTCTAAATGAAAGAAGTTGTTGCACATGAGTATGAAAAAGTGTTGTTATTGAAGGGGAGTGAAATAATTAAACCTTATTCTTGTCAGTATTTCTAACCATTAATTAATTTAGTGTAATCTAATTATTTAAATTTTGTTTGTCATTATTCGCATTGTGTGTTTAAATTGTTTGCTTAAATTCCCGCATTTAATTGTTTTTGAATAGTATTATGTTCTGACTAATCACCTAATACGCCGTATCCACCAGTTGGATATGACGTATCAAACCTTCTGATCAGGACAGCGTATTGAGTTTCCCAGTCTCAACGGCGTATCTGTTTTCCAAGCAATACGGCGTATTCTGATAACTCTATACTGCGTACTGGCATTTAACAGACCTATACGGCGTATTTAAACAAATTGAATATGGCGTATTTTTTATCTGATACAGTAACAGTAGTAAAAATCCATTTGTTTCGATTCTACATTTGATTTCTCTCATCTGGACATATCCTACTGATTTATTGTCATATGTTTCAGGTAGTGCATGACAAGAAGTTCTACAAAGGAACTGCTCTCACCTTTTGAAAACCCGGAACAAAAAATTAGTTCAAAGAGGAGGCTTTTTGATACACCAAGTCTCGTAGAGTCGAATTCACCAGAGTTCGATCACAATTTTGACATCCTAGAACAATCAAAGGAAGAAGTAAGAGAAACAATGATGAAAACTATGGAATAATGTATGAGCAAAACCTGAGAAAATTACAGGTCGGGCGTTACTAGGCTCACGATCAACCAAGACACCCCCTTTAAATTGAAGGGGCAATTTCTCAAGGAACTCCGTGATAATACTTTTAGTGGCTCAGAACACGAAGATTCAAACGAACACGAAGATGCAACCAATGCGTATTTCCTAAAATGTGCTAGTAAGGATAGGTAAATTTATTTTCCCTATAAACTTTATCATCTTGGACATACCCGAGGATGACGATGTCCCTTTAATCCTCGGACGACCATTCTTGTCAACTGCCCATTCCAAGATTGATGTCTTCACAAGGAAAATTACTTGAGGGCTGGGGAAGAAAAACTTGTTTTTAAAAGTGTTAAGTCCGCCACTAGCATAAAAAAAGGGTCTTTGTGATAAAAAGTCTTAATTTAGAAACAAAGCTTATATGAGAGGGTGATGAATCATTCGACCCAACTTATGGTAATTACATAAAATTAAATGATTTAGATACACCTATAAAAACTAAAACAGATCAAGATTTTGAGCCAACTTTTGTTAAAACCAACTCTTATAAAATGAAATTTTCTTGTGTAATCGGGTATAAGTATGTTAATGCTGACCTCCTCCCTTCCTTGACCATTAACTTAATTTCCAAAAGCTTTTATTATTCCATAATTAAGCACAAGGATGAAAGGAAGAGCCATGCCGGTACTTTAATAGATATACCTGTTTTCGTTAGAAAATTTTCTATTATTTCAAGTTTTACCATCATTGATGATGATTATATGACAAAAGACATTGTGCTCGGAATAAAATTTTGCAAGAAGTACGCATCATGCCAAATGAAGGAATTCTCTCTCGGTGATAAGTGTGAGAAAATCATGAAGGATGAATAAAGAGAAGAAAAGAAAAAGGTCGAACTTAAAGACCAGCTGAAACAAAAGTGCTTCACGGGAGACAACCCGGTCATTTTAATTGTTTGTCGCATTTTAATTAATTGTTGTACGAGTCTGTCTTCCCAGACACTCTATACAGCGTATCGAACCCCTTTGGATACATCGTATAGAGCTGTCTGGACGTTATTAGTTTTTAAAACTTTATATTTAATTTCCAGTAATTTAATTGTTTCTACCGGAACAATACGGTGTATCCTAGGGTTTGGGATACGGCGTATTGATCCCTGTACAGTTGTGTGTTTAATTGTTTTCTTGTACCATTGTAGCGAGATAGAATTTGCACTTGTCTTCTAATCTTTTATACAAGACCTTGCTGAAA
Organism: Tanacetum coccineum; assembly: GCA_026074375.1. Classification (NCBI taxonomy): domain Eukaryota; kingdom Viridiplantae; phylum Streptophyta; class Magnoliopsida; order Asterales; family Asteraceae; genus Tanacetum; species Tanacetum coccineum. The sequence goes on from BQNB010008184.1 coordinate 52,275, forward strand.
CTATGATATGGTATATGCTAAAAAAGACATGTGTTGAACTTATCCAGGCATGCTGAAGCCCTAGTCAACACACTTTTTGCTCAAGGACTCATCTTGGAGAATTATCACGAGCAAAACATCAGGGAGTTTTCCGTTCTAATTCTATTCTCCCTTATTATTTTATTGTTTTATCTATATAACGAGGACGTTGTATAATTTAAGTAGGGGATGGAGAATTAGAACGTACTTGTCTTCTTTTTTACAAAATAACATGCAATGTGCTTAAAAATGGCCAAATTTTAAAAATTTTCAGCATGACTTTTGTAAAAATCACTAGTTACATTACCTAGCGCACTATAACCCTTGATACATATTGTGAGAATTAAGCCTATTCCGTTTCCAACTGTCTACTAAAATTCCACAAAATTATGAGTGTGCCGGTGATGTAGTGGACTTTAGAACTTGGCCTGGTATATCACTCGAGACCGCCATGATTAGTACTATGGATTTAGATGGAAGAACATGTTCAACTAATAAATTTCTAGGATTTAACCAAATAGCCTACATGTCGTAAAATTAACTATCCACACTGGTTAGTTAACTCTCGTGTAACCCTTGATTACTCTCATTTTTAGAGTAAAATCCCTTAGAAACAACATGTCGAGCATTCCTTTCTTTTTCTACACTATATTATATGTTTTGTTACACCTTTGCACCTTAGCCTACCGTGTAGATTAAGCCTATTTTACCAATGTTGCTAGTTGCTTTCGTGTAAAGTCTTGTATTTCCTGTGTCAAAGTGAAATTTTTCTATCTCTGTAATGGTCGGGAAATTGCACAATGCAATGGGAAAAATATGTAGCTCGTAAGTTTTGCTACTTTCGCGATTATGAATCATGTCCGAAGAAGAAGTTTTACAAGGAAAAGATTATCCGGATGAATTATGATAGTGAAGACAGTGAAACCAAACCAAGATTTATGATGTATTGTTTGAAAAAAAGAGCAAAAAAAGATGGAAGAAAAATAGTCGGTTCAAAAGAAGTTTATACCGAAGGAATCGCTTGGAATGATCGATTATTCGTTGATACGTTACAAAAATCAACGATGTAAAGTCTTGTAAAAAGTGGCTGATATCACCACTTATGTAAAAGTATGTAAAGAGCGGGATGTAAGGGAAGTTGACCATTATGGGAACGCCAACTTAGGTTGTCATTTCTGTGATCAAGGCGTTTTCTATATGTTCGAGTCTTTGTCATGGAACGGTTGGGGGAAAGTTACTAGCAACCGTACCTTATTTGTTGTCTTAATCTATTTGTTTCATAAATTTTACTTAACACTCATTTTACTTCCCTTTCCTAGCAACCAACCTTAGTGTCTACTCGAATGAGGACTTGTTCGAGCATGCATGTCTATTCCGTCGTTACGGCCATGTATGCATGTCTCAGCTGCCTTGTTGGATGACGACTTTCGATGAAAGTTAGAAGCTCCCTACCCTATATCATTCTTCATCCTAACTGCTGGTTAAACATGAACAAGGATGTGTTCGGATTGTATATGTTTATTCCGTCGTTACGGCCGTGTATGTACGATACAGCTGCCTTGTTGGTGTGGTACTTATGGTGAAAGATTGTTGAATGATTAACTCTAAGCCATCTTAACCCAATTTAGCTTTTGACTTGTTCTTCCTTAGCTTTAGCGGTGGAGATGTGTATCCTTGCCAAGCCTATGATAGAATCTTTCATGATCCGAGCCAATTGAGGCGTATACTTAAATGACTACACCCTGTTTTGTGAGTGATCTGAGTGTTTTCATTTCCATATTTCATGATGAGCTTGGTTATGTATAGGTGATTAGGACAAAACGATGCTTAAACGGAAAACCCTCAACTTCGGTTAGGACACATTTTCATAAACCGAAACTTTTTCTAAAGTCTACTTGAGGACAAGTAGGATTCAAGTAGGGGGATATCTGATGACATCAAATAACGTCACTTTATTATATCATTTATCCCATCTGTCTTGCCCACTTTTATATAATTATTCCATTATTTGGTACTTAATTGCTTTAAAGTTGATAAATGCAGTAATTTAAGAGTGTTTTGTGAAGAAGAGCTAAAAGGCACATAATTTGGAGCTAAAACGAAGATATTTGAAGATTGCTAAAATTTTACCAATACGCCGTATCCAACTAAAGAGATACGGCGTATCTACGCCAAGACTTCTCAAGAAAACGCGTTTGACCAATTCCTAATACGGCGTATTCACTCTGTCTACATACGTCGTATCCATGAAGATAACTATTCGAAGATACAGTAAATCAAGTAAATTAGGAATGATATCAAAGATTTATTACGAACGTAGCAGCATCCAAGGAATCCAGCCCATATATGCCTATCAACCTTGCTGGGTTACGGCGTTCGAGTCATTTTTCATACATATTAAATAGCAAGACTACTAATAACTTTTTTTTAGTGTGCATTTTCTTATTCATTTTATACATACTTACTGAAGGACGATTTTTATAAGAGAGATACCTACCAAGGGTCAAAGCCCTTGATCACGAATCCATAGAAGAAACGTGTAATTTTTACTATCTTAATCGTTCGAATTTCAAATTGTTTGATTATGCTTGTATAATTACAATGATTGTGGGCTAATACCCTCGGGTATTAGCCATCTTAATGAAAGTTCAATGTTTGGTTTGTTTTAAAAATCGATTTCTTAATTTATCGGTTGGATTGTTTAAATTTATGGTTTTTACTCAAATTGTTTATGTGTTTGAATATGTGACCTATCATTCAACTGGATCTAGTGATACGGACCAAGTAATCTAGATACCGGGATAACTCTTCATATCGTGTTTCATATGTCTGGACCAATAGGATCACAAATAAAGTTTTGTCTTTGTTTTTAAATTATGAGCTTAGTTGGACCGGTAGGTGACCCGTTTATGTTTCAGCAATCATGCTCTTAATTTACTGATAAAGATTAGAATAGTGGACTACCAATATATAAAACATCGTCAAACAATAAGTGGGTAAAGTCTCGTTGGTCTAGGATTTTAACAGGATCACCATTGCTTTAATTCTCTAAGATAGATTATAATTAAACTAAAAGATGCTTTATGTGGATGCGTTAATTGTGACATTTAAGTACTAGAATAGTATAATGTAAAGCTAAAGGGATGTCTTTATGCGTGAAAGCGGTTTTAGGGGCGAGGGTTGTGATAGGATTAATGCGTGTCTATGGTATTACTGGATTGAGTCCTGCCTAAGTCTCTTAAGAATGATAACCACTTCAAGATACGTGGAAATAATTTGCACTAAAAACAAGCTAACCGAACTACAATTGAACCGGCTTTAATATTGGCTAAAACAGTTTTCTTATCATGTTGGCATGTACCAACATTTCACAATCTCTAATCTTCTTCTTTTGTGTTTATTGTGTATTGAATTGGTATTTGTTTCCACCAAACCTATGCCAATCTCTCAGGCTGAAAAACCCCCACATCATTAGACAACGTACATAGCATAGGTTTAACCAGTAAATAAACTAATTAAAATCTTGATATAATTATAGGATAAATTTTCGCACTCTTATGTTCGACACCCTAGCTTACCGCGAACTAGTCCATCTATGACCGGTACCAACAACTCGGTTAAAGTTATGTTTAGTAGCTTTTTTCGACTAAATATAAATTAAAAACTTGATAATCAAATAATTGACCCTACACGACAGCACATCAATGGACTTTTATGTATCTATTATATGTTATGTGCTGAATGTTGTGTGCTTTGGATCGAGGGTAACATTCCTACCCAATGTCTTGTGCTGAGGATCAGGGGTAACGTTCCTACCCATTACTGTAAGGCATGCTTTGTGGCTTGGATCAAGGGACACATTCTGTCCTAGTTATGGTCGATTTTTACGTATGCATGTTAGCTTGTATAATAGTTAGCTTGGATTATGTGTCGTAAACCTATGACTCTCACCAACCGTTGTGTTGAGATTTTTAAGCATCATTTTCAGGTGAGCATGTTGAGGGTTTTGAAGCTAAAAGTGGCTAAAGAGACCTTATGATTGCATATGGAGTTTATCTTCTGATTTTCGTTTCATACTTGCTTTATGGATTCTTTTTTAATGTTGTTTGATTTCTTAGGTTTGTGAGACATGTTAAGTCTTTGTATTAACGAGACCCTTTTTCATTAATGCAAGATTTTTTTTTGTTAAGGTATTGTCATGACACTTTGTGTCCATTTATGTTTTGTTTTGTGCATGTAGTTGATATGTGTGAAAACACATATCCGTTTTATATCAAAAATGGCTCTAAAAAGACAAAATTGTGCTTTAAATGCTTGAATATTGCTTGTTTTGTCTTTGTGATTGTGTAGGAACGGATATTGCAAAAATCTCAAGAAAATGGTCAAAACCGGACAATCACGGACACGGGAACGGAAGTGAGTGTGCAAAAGCCAGGAGAATGCTATCAAAGGTCAACAAAAGTCAACCCTTGGTCAACCAAAGTCAACCACAAGAAGACAAAAATTCCAAAATTAGCCCCTAAACCCTAACGGTGTTAACTCTTTTTTATAAGAGTTAACACCCGTTAAACTCTTATATAAACCAACACCAAGCCCGAGCCCAAAACCTTACCAGGCCCAATCCCTTTATAAATAAGCCCAAGTCAACAAGTTATAACCCCGAGTAAATGAAAAGTCAAACACAACCCTTTTATACAAGTTTTTACGTGGGAAAAATAGTTGTTACTGTTCATTATCTTCTCTAATATTTACCTGCGTCAAAACAAAGGGTAAATACAAATTGGTGACATGGCTACGCAATTCAAGTAAAAAAGGACACCTTGGCAGAGTTTAACATCACCAAGCACTCTCATTGGTCAAAACCCACAAGGAGAATGCTACGCGGATGCAAGGAAACACACCAAGATGCAAGATTTTACACTAAATCCTTCCCTAAAGAATGAACACTCAATGGCTCTCTGACACACGGAATGCACGTTGGCAAATCCGTTTGTAGTACACCTAAAGGTGATCCAACGAACTCCAGTAATAGGGGTATCCAATGATTGGTTAGATTGAAGGGACAAGATCCAAGAGAGTGCTATACCTTGAATTAGGGGCGCTTAGTAAGCCTTCCTTTCAGCAATTAAATACTGCATTCACTCCCAACTGGAATGATCTTCTCTTTTTTTTGTTTTTAGCTTTTTAAAAGTTATTAGTTAATTTGTAATTTTTAGCTTTGTAAATTTACGCTTTTGTAGTGTAACTTTCATAGCTTATTGTACTTTACTTTACCTCTATTGTAATCAGTTTTAATGTTAAATGAAATTTCCATTTGTTTTTCAACGCTAATCTGTTTTTTTTACTTTACAAGTTTTAATCCTTAAAACTCTCATATTATGGTTGATAAGCTTCTAATATATCAATTACTAAGCTCTTTGAGTCTCTAAGCTCAAATTGAGCTATTAACAAGCTCTAAATATACTTAAACCAATAAAATCAGTCTTAATACCTTTGCTTATGGATTTTGAGCTTTTGGATGATAAGCTTATAATGGAAGAGCTTATGGGACCTCACTAGCTTATCCTTGTGATAAGTTAGAGCTGTTGAAAGCTCTTTTGAGCACTAGTACTGTTTGTTTAAAATAGGCTTTTGTATTTATTTTAAATTCATGTTTCTTAGTTTAATTAAGTGGCTTTGCATTATTTTTGCTTAACTCTCAGCTTATTTTGTTGCTTATTTCTGTTTCATGAGTTTTGATAATGTTTGATCATCTGTTTTTAGCTTTTGTAGTTTAGATCTTAGTTTTTCATATTTTGTCTTATAAATCATTAAAAATCCAAAAATATTTAGCATAATGAGTAGTTATTAGATTATAGCTTATTTGATTGTTAGTATAAGCTCATAAGATCTGTTTTTGGCTATTTGTTATCTGGTATTAAACTTTTGTTCATTAAATTTCTATTTCATAAGCTTAAATGGATTTTAATGATCTTAAAGGGGTGTTTGGGTCAGCAGCACTAACCATAGGTTAGTGCTGTTTTTTGACCTTTTTGGTTCTGTTGTGCTTATTTGATTCTCGAATTTTAGGATTGTTTTAAGCTGTTTTTTTTAAGTAGAAATTATGTCAGTTGAAGTATTTCATTAGTAATAGCTTATTATGTCCAAATTGTCAATTTTATTTGCTTTATAAGCCCTTGTTTCTTGTCCTAGTTTTATTTTACCTTAATTTGCATTTAGGACTTACGTTTTTGAAGAGGGTTAGAAATATAATCACTTTGCCTGCATTTTGTCTAGTTAAGTTTTTTAGTTAAAAATTGCCCTAGGCATCAGCAGTTAGATTAGTAAAAGGGCCTATTTCTAGCTCCATTTTCCAGTAGGTTTAAAATAACATTTGCTTTTGATTTTCATAGTTATAAGTAGCTTTTTGGTCAAATTTCACAATGTTGACAATAGGTTTTAAATTCAGCTTATTTTGGTCATATAATTTAATGTGAAAATTGCTTTTTGTCTTTTCATTTTCAAAGTAAAACTCAGCATGATCTAAGCCTTAGGTTTGTTTTCAAAGTGATTTAGTAATAAGCAATTGAGTTTCAAACCTTGTTTCAAAGGATGATTTTGGAAGCTTATTAGTAGTAGAATAAGCTTGCATAAGTCATTTCCCCACAAGGATCCAAGAGCTTATCTTATAAAAAAAGCTCAAAGATCCTGTAGGGACTGTTTGGTCTCAGGTTTTGTAAAGAGGTATTTACATTTTTATAGCTTATTTTCTTAAACTTTTGCTTAATTTGTTCTTAAGTTTGCTTTATATGTTAGTTTAATTTAGTATTATGCTTATTAGTTTGTTGTGTTAGCTTAGTAGTTTTTTTTAATTAAAAAATCAAAAATACCTAGAGTAGCCTGTAGGCTTTCTTCTTAGTGCTTTTTAGTTGCTTAATTAGATTTCAAAATGTGTTTAGCCTATTGTTTTAAGTAGATTTTTAGTTGTACTTTAAGATAGTGTTAAGCTCTTAGTTGTAAGGATCCATTTTAGTGCTTAAAATTAAGCTCAAAACAGTCCCTAAGGACTGTTTGGTTATTGGTTTTAATACTAGAGCTTATTTAGTTTTCTAGCTTATTCCTAGTTCTGTTTAGCTCATTAGCTTACGTTTAGCATATAATATCTTATTTAGTCTTAACTTTAGCTTATTTAGAATTCTAGCTTATATAGTTTTAGAAAAAGAACCAAAAAAATGAAGTTAAGTGTTTCTGTCAAGTCTTAAGCTGTTTAACAGCTTATTTAGTGCTTTTCATAAAAAGTTTCTTTTATTAAAAGTGCTTATTTTTAGTTTTTCTAAAACTTTGCTTTTATAAGTTTTTTAAAAATAAAAAAAGGGGGAAGGTGGAAATCGGGGGTGAGCAAGACTCGAACCCCCAACCTCAACACCCTCTACCCCCTTTTATAACACACACCACACACTCCACTACCAACACGCCCTGGGGTCTTTTTCGTTAAACATTTACACAATTTAATTCTTATACACGTTTTTTCATTTAAGCTTTATAAGTTGTTTTAGCTTATTACACAGCTTATTCAATAAGCTGTGTAATCAAGCTTATTTTTCCTAGGTTCTAATTAGTTCAAGCTATTTTTTGTATTTTTTCTAGAATTTTTATAATTAGTTTAGTATTTTTAAACATTTATTTTTATTAAAAACTTTAAAAAATCATAAAAAATAGAAAAATAATCAAAAAAATATAAATCTTTTTTAGAAAATTTTATTTTATCATAAAGTTTCTAGGAAAATTAGTTTTGCCTTCGTAGGGTTTAATTTGCAAAATTTCGATTTTTAAAGAACGGGATTCGTTCCCGTTCTCATTTTTCGTGTTTTAAAGCTCATTTCAACTCCGTTTTTGTTCTAGTTTTCTTTAAACTTACTTTTTAGTCAATTAGAGTCCATTTAAAAAGAAAATTTTAATTTAGGTTTAATTTTAGAAATTTAGGGTTTTTGACCACCGTTTAGGGTTCCCGTTTTGCGTTTTTAGTTAAAGTTTGATTTCCCGTTATTTGTTTTCGTGCTTAATTGTTATCATTTGCTTATTTTAAATTGTAGAAGTAGATAATCAAAGCAATCTTTGTTTCCAATTCAAATCATTGTCCGAACAACAAACGTGGTTTCAATTTCACAAATCGTTGGGGAATAACGACCCGGGAATCATACTTCCCGGTTAATTATCCTCGTTATTATATTATATATATTTGTGAAGATTTTCCTTTTTACCTTTGTCCTCAAGGGTAATTTGGTAATTTTCCATCATATTATATATTTTATTATTACGTATATAAGATTCTACGAATCAATTTTTGGCGCCGCTGCCGGGGATTTGTGATTAAGATTCTCTCGTTTGAAGTTTGTTGATCGTGATTTGAAGACCCTTTCATTTTTGTTAAAAAAAATCAAAAATAAAAAAATTATAAAATATAAAAAGTAAAAAATATTTTTCTTTTCTTTTAGTATAATTATCATATAAAAAAATCAAAAATATAAAAAAATTGTCCATAAAAAAAATAAACAAAGTTGGTAAAAGAACACCAACAAATAATACCTTCAATTGAGGTATTATCCATTAGTAAGTTCCCAACTCGAATCAAAGATTTAAAAACTTACCATTTGTGTCATTTACGAAATACGACTCACCTTAAAAAGTAAAATTTTTAAGAGCTACCGTGAAGTAAATTTGATTATTTGGTTTAAGTTGTCTATCTCGTTATCCGTTAAAATAGATTGTTAAAAAAATAAAATATATAAAAAATTAGTTTAAATTTTCTTTTTCTACTTTGTGCATGCGCACTCGTTCTCAAACCCGCAACCATAACCGTCAACAAAAAGCACATATATAATTGTCCAAAATAAAAAAAATAAACAAAGTTGGTAAAAGAACACCAACAAATAATACCTTCAATTGAGGTATTATCTATTAGTAAGTTCCCAACTCGAATCAAAGATTTTAAAACTTACCATTTGTGTCATTTACGAAATACGACTCACCTTAAAAAGTAAAATTTTTAAGAGCTACTGTGAAGTAACTTTGATTATTTGGTTCAAGTTGTCTATCTCGTTATCCGTTAAAATAGTTTAGTAAAAATTAAAAAAAAAATTAGTTTAAATTTTCTTTTTCTACTTTGTGCATGCGCACTCGTTCTCAAACCCGCAACCATAACCGTCAACAACAAGCCCTACCGGCTGTTGTTCAACCATTTCACATAGAAGAACCCTTTGTTAATCCTCCCTTAGTTCCGATGGCTGATAACCGGACTATGGCACA
>BQNB010008184.1:67120-90936 GCA_026074375.1 Tanacetum coccineum
GACATTAATATCGTCCCCTAATATACAATGATTTCATGTGCCCTAAATACACTAGCGAAACCTAAACGCCACTTTCTAAGTCCGTCTCACTAATAATACCAAAAGTTTCCATTTTTAGAAGTTTCTTGTTTTAGAAATCCGACATTACGTTTGTGACATTTTTAAAAGTTCCTACTTTATTTACTAATGTTATTAAGCGTTTTGCCAACATTTTAAAAGCTCAAAACATCCCGAAAGTGTCCGAAAAGCCATTTTCTAAATCCTAACAGCAAGCTTATATAGTTATTTTCCCCAAAAACGTTTCAAAATTCATTTCGCCATAACTCGGCCGTTTTAAGTTCGTTTTTAGTGTTCGAGATATGAAAACTTATCTATTAAGCATTTTTAGGTGGCCAAAAACCTCAAAACAATTTCGGATCAGCAAGCTTCTATTTCGCAAACGCCTCCAAAAATCCAACCAAACTTCACAATAGTGTTTATACTATCCTAAACCCATTCACTAATAAACCAACCAACAAAATCCACTCTTAATCTACCTTAATCCCATCACCATCTTTGTTGCAACACACAAGAACACTCAGTCTCACCAAGACTACAATATGTATACATAAAAACGCCAACATCTTTATTATTTATAAAAGTCCTCTTTATACTCTTTGAAAATTATAACACAAACATATGGAGTCATAGATCTTAAATAGAACACAAGAACATAAAGAATTCAAAGGAAGATTAAGGTTTACTTACAAAAGGCGATGAACAAGATGGTAACACAAATCTTGAGAAAAGAATGAAGATCTTTAAAAACCCAAGTATTAAACTAAAACCCTAACTTATAAACTCTTGAACAACCTTGAAATCAAAGAGCACCCTTCTTGGAAACACCTTAAATATGAATAAAAGTAAACTTGGAATGCTTAGATCTTGCTAGAAATCAAAGTTATGAAAAGGTTTGTGTGTGCATTTGTTGCCGAGATCTCAAGATAGCAAGAGAGAAAGTTGGTGAATGTTTTTGTTGCTAGGAGGAAGTGAAACCCTAGGTTGTGATATGTGTATGTATTTATAGGCCAAGCACTTAGGTTTTTAGGGTTTTAAGATGTGTCTTGACTCAAGTCAAGTGGCTTGAGCCACCTTTTGTGGTCCTTCTGGGTTCGGCCGAGCATAGAGCAAGAGGGAGAGACCAAGACATTTTTCCCTAGCCAAGGTTTAAGTCATAAGTCTTGATTTTGAATTTCAAGTCAAAGAAAGAGCATGAGTCCAAGAGGTCACATGTTTTTGTCTAGCTTAAGGTTTTGTGCATGAGAATGACATTCTCATATGTCACTATCTTTCACATGCATGAGAATTTCAAAATAAGATGCTCTTGATTTAATTTAGGACTCATGGTGGTATTGTTTGGAATAGATCAAGAGGGGGAGGGGTAAATGAAAATTTTGATGTTATAGCACGATACGAATGAAAACTTGGGTTTACATGCAAAGGTGGTATGTTTTCGGGGTTCCGTTTGATAAAAAACGCTACAAATGTAAACTCACGCCAAAAATATAAAAATCGCAAACGTAAATATTCGTAACCACGAAATGACATAAAATGACTTTATTAATTATAATTCATGTAAACTAAGATCAGTCTGACGTCGGAACGCTTTCGATAATGATTTTTTAGTTTCACGCGGGATAACTTCCCGGATTAACATCAAATTAACACATAACTTATAATAGTTAAAATAATGAACGGAAATGGTTAAAATATTGACCTGAATTTTTGTGGGTGTTACAAGAGTGATGTTTGATATGGATGGAGGTGTATGTCACTCTAGAATTCCTGTTGAAAAAATTTACATGGCAAACTCTATTCATGAAGAAGAGTACTTTAATCCCCTCGACATTGAAGATGATGTATTTTCCTATGAATCCCATGCATGTTTAGTATTTGAGCAACACACACAATCTTATGATAATGAGAGCGTAGACACCATTGATTTAGCTAATAACATGCAGGAACTTAAAGATAAACATAATGATATGGTGCGAGGCCCAAACTTAGAAAGAATAATATCAAGATGGCATGTGTGTAAACCTGTTCGGGTGTTTTATGATAATGAATGTGGAAAGGTTTTCGGAATGTGGCCTACATGTAATCTCGATTTAAGCTTTTGTAGTGAATACGATGCTATTTATGGAAAAGGCAAAAATGGAATGCTCGAACAATGGATGTGTTTTCGGGACCATGAAAGACAAAGCGTTGGAGGAAATCGAATGACATTTGTTGACTTCCTTAAGGTAAGATACGAAAACAAGAGTATAGACGATACAACTCGTGAAAGGCGATACTACGAGTAGATTGCACAAAATACCGAGTTTAATGCTAACGACATTCCACAAGAAGCAACAATGTATGATAACCACTGTAAGTATCATCATGAGTACCCACACTCTTACTTTCCTCAGAAAAATAAGGAAATGTCAAAACCATAGGATCCCTCGTTTAATGATGGTTCTACAAAAAATAAGACACCTAAGGATTAAGAAAACACCTCTCAAAACATATTTTGAAAGGAGATTACTAACCAATTTCATCAGGAATACCCGATTTCGAACAATAAATGCCATCACTTTCCCTAATTTTTACCGACCACAACCTAGAAAACCACGGCCTAGGGACTATTCATATGAAGAATGGCTAAGAATTAAATTGGGACATACAAATGTAAGTAAGTCTGTTCGGAATGCTGTTCTTAACGAGTGGGTTCTAGATAGTTTTGATGTTGAAATTGACTATGGTAAAACGCGTGATGACCCATACTCAAGAAGGTTTGATGAATATAAGAAGGTATTCGACAACGAAATCGAACAGTTAGGATACAAATATGATTTAAGAATAGGAAATAAGGGATATGCCCTGGATGATGTATGGGAGAAATGCGAAAAATTTCATGGGGATACTGTATACTAATGGAACGATGAGGGATTCGAGGAAGAAGATCGATGGGAGAGTGGTGTTGAAAAAACAGACTATGAACTACCTTTTGTTGATTTTAAAACAATTGAAATCAAAAGGTATTCCTTTGAGGGAGGAAGGAGTTTTATCTGTATACCAAACAGTTAGATGACGCCTTACCCTTAGGAAGAGCAAACAACTCTAGATTTATAGGAATGACCAGGAAAGAAATGGACTATGATGGAAATGTCCAAAGAAAAACGTAAAATGAGTATAAGTCTAACTTAAAGAGTCGTTAATAAACAAAAGTGCTTGTCGAGATACAACCCTTCTTTTATTAATAAATTTCATTTAGGGTTCTGCATTTAGTTGGCTTTGTACGTTTCCTACTTTGTTTTGCAGGTTCTCGCAGAAGGAATCAGAATTCGAGTTCACTTTAACCCAAAATCATGTGGTAAAAATGGTTCTGTTTGGGCGTAACCACTCTAGTTACGTCATAACATAATTAGTTAAGACGTAACCCTTTACACGGTTACACCGTAATTAGTTAACAGAAAATTTTTAAATATATTTTTTCACTTGGTTACGGCGTAACTCACTAATTGACGTCGTAACCCATTCCTAAAAACCTTAATTTTGTTCAAAACTTTTACAAAACCTTGTATAATTAAATGAACTTTGTGGGTATGTTCTCTAGAAACCATTACGAGACTTCACTTGTCCACTTGGGCCACCAAGTGGTTTAAAAGGCTTATTGCATATGTTAAATGCAACTGTGATTCATATGAAAGCGAGTTACGTTTTGTTGTATATTTAATTTGAATGTTTAATGCTTTTAGTTTGTCTAGTAATTTCAAGAGATACGAGGTTGCTCAGGATACAAGGGTCAAGAGATGGTCTCTTGCCATTATAATTTGAAGTATAAAGCAATACTCAAGGGAGTCTCTTGTTCTAATTATACTCTTATTCTTATAATTTCATTTCCTTATATGTACAATAGAGACATTGTACAAAACAAGTAGCAGGATGGGAGTAGAATTACCACTTGACCTATATTTGCCTTTGATTTTCTAGTATTCTTTGAAAGTTTGTGCCAATTTTAAAATTTTTGACATGTTTTTCTTATTAAACTAGAATGAATCTTTGCCGAGCGCACTATTACCCTTTAATTTAATTGGTGAGGATTAGCCTAATAATTCCATTTTCATCTATTATAAAAAAATCCACCAAAAATATGAGTGTGTCGGTAGTATTATAGACTTTAGAACTTGGCCTGTACATCATTTTGAGACCTAATTGATTAGCAGGAATAGACAGTTTAAGAAGGCAACATCTTAGGAATTCACCCAAACAGCCTATATGTGTGTTTATCGACTTGTTACATTGACTTGTTGACCTCCCGTGTAAACCCCTTTGTTGAACTCATTTTTAGTGCAAGATACCCCTAGATCACCTTGTTAACACAATCCTTATTTGAACCCCTTTATGTATCGTTACACCTTTTCGCCTTAGCAACCCTGTAGCCTATATTCTTTGTGTTGAAATTTTTGGCTACTTAAAATCCATGGTTCGAGGAAATGGGTTCGAAATTTTTTGCATGTTCGTGGAAGACCTATCGTTACTGATCTATAAAGACCCCCTGTATCATCACTTTTGATATTGTTCATCTCAAGCGGGGGGATATGTGTATTGTATCATATGCTATAGGGGAAATAATAAAAAGATATAAACCTTTGTAGCATATAAATGTTGGTTACATGTTATAAAACCAACAAAGTGTGCTAAAAATGTAAAGATTGTGCAACTATAAGCCATCTGTATGATTGTGAAAAATAGAGCTAGTAGCCCATTATTAAAGATTACATTTTCGGACTTGAATACTTAGGCTTATGGATGGATAATAGCCGGTTATGATAACCTTAGATTATTTAGACTATTTGTTTTATGTATTTTACTTAACGCCAATTAATGTGTATCCCATGTATTTATCCTACCCTATATCATTCTTCAATCTAACCTTTGGTTTTGCTCGAATGAGGGAGTGAGCAATCATACATGTCTCATCCGTCGTTACGGATGTGTATGTGTGGTTTAGTCGCCCTTGTTGGTGTAACGCTTTTGGTAAAGATTGCATTTAAATAATGATTCACCCTAATAAACCTATGCGTCACTCTTGTTGCCTTTAAGAGTTGTTTAGACCCTAATTCTAGCCGTTGGAGATTTGTGCACTTTCCAAGCCTATGATAAAATACATGATATGACAGTATAGTTAAGTGATTACCCTGAAAAATGAAACACTTAGACTAGAATGAGAGTTGAGTATTTTAATCTCCTTTTTCATGAGGTGTTCGACTTTGATGTTTCGAGCATAAGTAAATTATGAATTCATTTCTCCGAGTTAAATTAGGGAAATATTTTTATAAATTATTCTAATAGTTCTACTTGAGGGCAAGTAGAAGTCAAGTGGGGGGATATTTGATAACATCAAATAGTTAAGACTTTTTAGTATCAAATTCCCTATGAAAATGCATGTAATTATGTTATAAATGTCTGAAAACAATACTAAATCACTTATATTTAGTTTTCAGGAAAAATACAAGCATTAGAGCAAGAGACACGGGATTTGGACGTGGAAATCAAGCAAAGAAGTTAACTCAAGGCCAGTTATGGCTTAACCACCCCGCATGAGTTACGCCGTAACCAAGATTAACAAAGGAATGAGTCAGCACAAGGATTACGGTGTAACCATTGCTAACCTATTACGCCATAACACATTACATTGAAGGAAGATTACTCATCCTAGTCATCGTTACGGCATAAAATCGACGATGGAGTTACGCTATAACACAATTTAAGCCTAGAGCATTAGAAGCCACATCAACATGGTTACGACGTAACGTGTACATAACTGTTACGCCATAATAGATTCGATACTTATAAATAGAGCCCTTATTTGGCCCATTCAGCATCACTCATTCCACCACAATACCAAAAAGTGAACAAGGCTTCCAGAATACGAAGAAATCCACCGGAAGTCTAAAGGAGTCATCACTAAATTGTATTTTTGTATTTAATTGTTCAAAACGCATACTATAAGGATTATGAGTTTTCTATCTAAGATTTCTTTCATTAATTCTTGATGTACTGTACTGTTACCATGAATGGCTAAGCACTTCTAGTGTTGGCCTAGCTATGTATTTACTATTGTTATGTTGAATGTTTTCTGTTTGATTATGGTTTTATTAGACATCTTTATAGCCTATCATTGATCCTTGGGTTTTGGTAGTGTTGAGGGAGGCTTAGATCCTGTTAGTTTTATCATTAGGCGGACTAGTTAAACATGGGATTAACAGGGTACTAGGGTAGATTTGCACCTATCCCTAGTGTAGGAATTAACCTGATTACCACCTCTGTCTCATTAAACACTTAAAAAGTACAGGAACTCTTTCAGAGAGGGTTAATAATCTATATAGGTTATAGATCTGGTCTTAAGGATAGTTGGGGACTAATCACTACAACTTGGTTGCCTACCTTCGTGACCTTCAGAGGATTCAGGATCGCAAGAAGTATAGGACAGACCTCAAATGCAATTCGAGTCTATCGATATTAGAACCACTAGTAAAACAAGTAATTAGACATTTCATACAAAAATATAATCATAGCAGTAGTAATGAAATGACTAGGCTAGCACGCTTTTCTTCCTGCTCACTTCTATCAATTTATTTTCTACAATTTACTTTCCTGTTAAATTTCAATTCAATTCAAAACCATGTTCAAAATGTGACATAATCAAATTAGAACTATTTAAACATAGCTCTTGGGATGACCTCAGATTTACCAACTGTTGCACTACATACGACCGGATTCTCTGCCCGTTAGTGCGTGTATCGGTAGACGAGTTTTATAAATTTAAAACTTGGCAAATAATTATTTAAAACAATTTACGCATCATTGGTTAGTGTATAATATTTGTATTTGTGTTTCGGAGATTTCTTTATAATATTACAAAAGTGAATAGAAAATTGAAATAAAAAACAACACTTGAACATGTTTTCTAGTTTTGCAAAATAAAAAATACAAACGCATGTTTCTCTAACTAAATGTGTTCTCTGAATTTTTAATTGTTTTGTGGAGATTGAAACCCTTCCTTTTTCTACAAAACAAAAAATAGAAAATGAATTATTTTAGCTAAACGTGACCATTTTTCTCTACTTACATTTTCTTACTTAGTTAGAGTCCAATTGGATTTTAAATAATCCAGTCTATTGAGTATGTTGGGTTCAGCTAAATTACGTTGGTGTTTTTGGTTTACAATACTAAAAAATTTGTATCGTGGATGTTTCATGCATACAAAAAACATTTATATGTTAATTGGAAAGTATTTATCATATTATGGATGTTTTTAAGTATAATTTATGTGGTGAATAGTACTTTTTATAAAAAATTGTTTTATAAAATATTAACTATTTAAACTTGTAAAGGCGTATCTTCTTCGTTATTTAAACGGTTTTTCGAGTTCTTTATGACCATCGACTCCTCTGTGACATGTAGTATTTGTATTAATAATTAATTAAATAAAATTATGTAAATTTTAAATTACAAAAACAGCCCCTAAGATATTTATTTTCTAAATGTGTTTAAAATCTTGTTATGTATTAATTAGTTTAGTAGTTTACTTTAAAAAAACTAATAACCATATTTTACATATGTGGTACTTATAATAAAGTCCAATATCATCCCTAGTCCTTGTAAATTCATTGTAACAAGTTTAACCCTTTTACTTTCATTATTTTCACATGTGAAGATTAAGAAACATTATAAAACCCTAATTTAACCTAAACATGTTTATACTTAATCCATAGGTTAACATACTTTTATTTTTACTTTTCCATGGTATATAGGAAATATTACATAAGAATAAGTGTTATAAATTGTTAAACTCAAATAAAAACCCATTTTTAACATTTAAAAGTCAATTAGTGGTGGATTAGCCTCTGCTTTTAACACATAAAATCACAACATTTAAAAGTTTTTGTAGGGTTTAGAAAGAACTTTGTGATGATGTTATAGGATGTAAAATGAATGCTAATCCCGTGTTTAGACTTATTCCAAGCTTTCAAGCTTATAACCCTAGATTAGGTTTCCAAAACCCTAATCTTTACTTTTTCTTCTTAATACTTGCAAATGGTGATCCAAGGCTTGAATATGACTTAATACATCTTAGGATTGATGTATAAAGGGTTGTATAATCTTAGAAAATCAAAGTGTGGATTAAGTTTGATGGCTTATTTGTGCCGTGGGATAGAGAGTGAATAAAGGGAGGAAAAAATGAATTTTGCATGTAAGAGTTTTTAGTAAAGATTACTTATGCATGCATGGGTATTTATAGTAAAAATATCTTACTAACTTAACCATAGTTACTTTCTAACCCTAGGTTAAGTTTAACATGACAAGTTGTAAAGTTGTAAGAATTTATTTCTTAAATATCTTTAAAATATCTAGATATTATTTAACTTGAAAAGTCTTGGTTAAATCTTGAAATTTTCGGCATTATGTGTATATATGTGATGTTATATTTGTTATTTTGGGTATTGGGTATAATCGTGGGTATTTGTTTAGGCGTAGTTAGGTTTTAGAACTTCCGGGTATGCCTAAACGCATTTTATCGTGAAACGTAAGCATTTTACGTAACCAATAAAAATAAGATGAACAAAGTTATTAATTATCCTCATAATCTATATATAACACTGCTTGATGTAACACTTTATTGTTTTATGCCGTTTATCTTGTTTGATATTTTCAGTCTACGCGATTTAGCTTAACGATTAAAATTAAAAGTGAACGCGTACGAGAAAAAAAATAAATAGTGAAATTAAATAGTATTGTAAATGACCTGAAAATATGGAATGTTACAATAAATGTTTGAAAACAATACTTAATGACTTATATTTAGTTTTCAGGAAAAATGCGAACATTGGAGCAAGAGACACGGGATTTAGACATGGAAATTAAGCAAAAAAGTTAACTCAAGGCCAGATACAGCGTAACTACCCCACAAGAGTTACGCCGTAACCAAGATTAACAAAGAAATGAGTCAGCACAAGGATTACGGCGTAACCATTGCTAACCTATTATGTCGTAACACATTACGTTGAAGGAAGATTACTCATCCTAGTCATTGTTACAACGTAAAATCGACGATGGAGTTACGCCATAACACAATTTAAGCCTAGAGCATTGGAAGCCACATCAGCATGGTTACGACGTAACGTGTACATAACTGTTACGCCTTAGTAAACAGATTCGGAATTTTAAAAAACCTTTTTAAATAGGGAGCCCTCATTTAGCTCATTTAGCATCACTCCTTCCACCACAATACCAAAAAGCGAATAAGGCTTCCAGAATACGAAGAAATCCACTAGAAGTCTAAGGGAATCATCACTAAATTGTAAGGATTATGAGTTTTCTATCCAAGATTTCTTTCATTAATACTTGTTGTACTGTACTGTTAGTATGAACGGCTAAGCATTTCTAGTGTTGGCCTTGTATGTATTTTACTGTTGTTATGTTAAATATTTCCTGTTTAATTATGGTTTTATTAGATATCCTTTTAGCCTGTCATTGATCCCTGGGTTTTGGTAGTGTTGAGGGTGGCTTAGATCATGTTAGTTTTGTCATAAGGCGGACTAGTTAAACATGGGATTAACAGGGTACCAGGGTAGATTTGCCCCTAATTACCGCCTCTATCTCAATAAACACTTAAAAAGCACAGGAACTCTTTCAGAGAGGATTAATAATCTATATAGGTTATAAATTAGGTCTTAAGGATAGTTAGGGATTAATCACTACAACTTGGTTGCCCTAGCTTCGTGACTTTCAGGGGATTTGGGATCGCAAGAAGTATAGAATAGACCTCAAATGTCGATTCGGGTCTGTCGATATTTTAGAACAACTAATTAATATACAAGTATTTTGACATTTCAGTAGGAAATATTATAATCTTAGCTGTAGTAATTAAATGGCTAGGCTAGTACACTTTTCTCCCTGATCACTTTTATCAATTTATTTTCTGCAATTTACTTTCCTGTTAAATTTCAAATCAATTCAAAACCATGTTCATATTGTCGGACTTATCAAATTAGTAATAGTTAATCTTGGCTCTTTTAGACGACCTCGGATTACAGACTGCTGAACTCATACAGACAGGTTCTCTCCCCGATAGTGTGTGTATCGGTAGACGAGTTTTATAAATTTAAAACTTGGCAAATAATTATTTAAAGCAATTTACGCATCATTAGTTAGTGTATAATATTTGTATTTGTGTTTCAGAGATTTCTTTATAGTATTACAAAAGTGAATAGAAAATTGAAATAAAGAACAACACTTGAACATCTTTTCTAGTTTTGCAAAATAAAAAATACAAACGCATGTTTCTCTAACTAAATGTGTTCTCTGAATTTTTAATTGTTTTGTGGAGATTGAAACCCTTCCTTTTTCTACAAAACAAAAAATAGAAAATGAATTATTTTAGCTAAACGTGACCATTTTTCTCTACTTACATTTTCTTACTTAGTTAGAGTCCAATTGGATTTTAAATAATCCAGTCTATTGAGTATGTTGGGTTCAGCTAAATTACGTTGGTGTTTTTGGTTTACAATACTAAAAAATTTGTATCGTGGATGTTTCATGCATACAAAAAACATTTATATGTTGAAAATTTATGTTGGCCCCTCCAATATTTTTTTCAAGCTCCGTCACCGGATGCCATTATTTACGACAATTGTTAACAGAATGAATGTTGTTGTAACTTAATTATTACAAGGGAAAATTTTTAAAAGACACCAAAATCCATAAGGGGTTTCTCTCTTTAGCCCAGAAAATATTTTTGAGCTAAAATAGCCCTGAACGATGATAAACCAACAAGAAGATCTACCCGATACCAATTACGAACCGAAGATACCTGGACTAATTAGCATGGTTGAATAATACAAAGTTAATGTTTTATTTATTGTCTTTATGTTTAAGTTTGAGTAGCCTAGGGGGTTACTAGCAATAAATAAGTAAGGTCAAGAGTATTTAGGAGTTACACTTGAGAAGATTATAAGTATAGGTCTTATGTAATCCTTTTGGGAATATGAAATAAATAAAAACTATGGTTTATTCTCACCTTAAGCAGAATACTATCCTTTAAATTTTAACTAGCTTTGATTGGGACCAATCATTTGGTATCAGAGCTAGGATGAGCACCAATAAAGATCGAATTGAAAATTTGGAGACAGACGTTGGCTCACTCAAAGAGAGCATCAATCGAATTAGGGATGACTAAGAAATTAAGCCAACTAGAAGTAATGGTCAATCGAATAGCACAAGCCATGATCACAAAGCCTGAAGGTTCGGGAGGGCGATCCATGTTTACATCCAGGTTAGCTAAACTCGAATTTCTAAAGTTTTCTTGCGATGACCCTATGGAATGGTTTACGCGGGTTGAACAATTCTTTAAATATCAAAGCACCTTGAACAACCAGAAGGTTTCCATGGCCTCGTATCATCTTTTAGGAGAAGCTAATCAGTGGTGGTAGTGGTTACGTAGAGCATACGAGGAAGAGGGAAAGGAAGTTGCATGGGAACTTTATGACCAGGAGTTGTGGGCTCGCTTTGGACCTACCAAAAATGAGGATTTTGATGAAGCATTATCTAAAATCAAACAGACTGGCTCTCTACGAGATTTCCAATAAGAATTTGAAAGATTAGGGAACTGAGTTCAAGGTTGGACTCGGAAGGCACTAGTAGGTACGTTTATAGGAGGCCTAAAAACTGAAATAGCTGATGGGATAAGAATGTTCAAACCAAAGACCGTGAAGAAAGTTACTAATCTGGAAAGGATAAGTGATGAATAGTTAAGTCAACAAAAGAAGACCACACGTCCGACCAACAAGTCTACTTATGATTTGACATCAGCAAGTAGGAAGTCACCATCTCCGATAAAACGACTAACTTGGGACGAGATGCAAAAGAGGCGATCTCAAGGTCTTTGTATTAATTATGATACAAAGTTTATGCTGGGACACAAGTGTAGCGGACCCCAATTACTGCTACTTGGAGCCAATGATGAGGAAAATGAAGTAGATGAAGAAGATGCATGTAAATTTGGTTATGATGAAACCGAGATCTCACTTCATGCTCTCACTGGGTGGGAAACGACTAGGACCATGCGAGTTTATGCTAGAATCGGTCCTTATTTATTGGTTGTTCTCATTGACACTGGAACTCATAACTTCATTAATGAAAAGGTTGCTGAAATGTTAAGCATACCAGTAGTTCCAACAAAACCTTTTAATGTTAAGGTTGCCAATGGTCTTCCTTTAAGCTGGCAAGGGAGATTCGAAAATATGGAAGTACTATTACAAGGTATTCCATTTAGCTTATCACTTTATTATCTACCATTAATTGGATTGGATATGGTGCTAGGAGTTCAATGGCTTGAATAGTTAGGTGCAATAGTTTGTGATTAGAAGAAAATAACAATGGAGTTTTCATGGGAAAACCAACGTCGTCGATTAATAGGAATTGGTAACCAACTAATTTAAAGAACGCCATCTAATACTATTTCAAAAGAGGCGAAACAGGGAAATTTTCTATTTGCGGTATGTGTAAAATCAATATTGGAGGAAGGTTCGAGCCAACCCGAGATGCTCCAGTTACTACAAGAGTTCCAAGACATCTACTAGGAACCAAAGGATCTACCTCCAGAAAGGGAAATTAATCACTATATTGATCTTAAAGAAGGGACATAACTGGTTAATGTTCGGCCATATCGGTATGACTATATCCAGAAAGATAAGATAGAGAAACAAGTCAAAGACATGTTACAATTGGGGCTGATTAGATATAGTACAAGTCGATTCTCTTCCCCTATTTTATTAGTAAAAAAAGAAAGACGGAACATGGCATTTTTGCACCGATTATCGAGCACTAAATTCGGTAACCATCAGAGATAGGTTTCCTATTCCAACAGTGGACGATATTCTAGATGAACTTCATGGAGCAACTTACTTTACTAAGATGGAATTGCGATCTAGGTACCACCAGGTACGAGTTAACCGACCTAAAATTTAAAAAATAGCTTTTTGAATGCACAATGGTCATTACGAACATCTTGTCATGCCATTTGGCTTATGTAATGCTCCTTCCACATTTCAGTCCACTATGAATTCCATATTCCGACCATACCTTCGTACGTTCGTGCTATTATTTTTTGATGATATCTTGAATTACAGCGCGAACTAGACCATGCATCTTGAACACGTTAAGATGGTGATGCGATTGCCATTATACTTCAACAAGAAGTTTTACAACTTTCTAGGCAGAGCACCTAATCATTGTAGTGTAGTAAGGTAAGAATCGGGGGTTGTTATCATTCTCTAGGGGAATATATTGGGAAGGCTCGAACAAAATCTAACAGAGGTCTAAGGGGTTGAGAGAAGATTATTTTTTTATTTTTTATATTTTTATAAAAGCAAGTAAAAATCATAGTTTGAGAGGTTGGTTGGTTTTAGCTAATTAAACTAATTATAAATCTAAACTACTGGTGATAACTATATGGTAAACGAACGTATTTACTTAATAATGCATTACTCCTTATTATGTTTCTCCAGATTATGTTGCTTTGTCACTCTTGTAATGATCTGTGTAAGTATTTTCTAAGTCATGAACGAATTACAAGAACCCGCCGTCTATGTAATATTCCGTTAAGGCAACACACAAGTAAGATAGTATGAAGACTATTACAAGGCCCCTAAGAGTACATTACATGAAATTAAAACACTTAAGAGGGGTCAACCATATTAGGGTTAAGGTAGTATGAAGATTTTTGCTGATGGTATCCTTTCTATACACTCGCGTTTCCCTAGACGTCTATGCCAATTTAATATCTTATGGCTAGTTTTCTAAAGCCTAAAGCGCACATCCATCACAAGAAGCAACATAATAAAGATCTATATAATAAGTTTCATGCAATCATAAGTAAATACTAATAGATCTAACCGGACATATTATAAGGAAGTGAAGAACATAAATCAATCAAACGACACATAGACATATTGAATGATAAAAGATATAGGATCTCACTTGATTAGAACATGAGTTAACGGCATATATAAGAGGGTTTTGACACCCTAAAAAAGGCCTAAGTAGTAGCCAAATTCGTCTTCTAAAACTAGGGTTTGGATCCCAAAAGTTACACAGTTTAAAACCCTAAAAATTATAGGTATATATAGAAAAAGAAGTCGCGACGGCATCGCAAGGTTTCTGACGCTGTTGCTTCGCCAAATCTTCTAGGGTTTCTTTTGAGGCGACTACATTCTGACATCGTTGTAAGGGTCCTATTGCCGTTGAAGACTAATCTAATAACATACTTGAGAGAAAGGGAAAGAGATTGTTTTAGAGAGAGAGAGCGGGTTGGATGAACACTTGGAGAGAGAAAGTAAACATAAGATAGAAAATATATTATGTGTGAAAAATGAACAACCAACCACCTCTCTAAGACACAGAGAGGTGTATAAATACCCTAATGAGGCCGGCCATGAATGGACTTACATGGGCTTTCCATGGGCTTTTCCTAAATTAGCCTATTAAGGTTCCAAAAATAACTAAATGAGCTAACGACAGTTATCTATGGAGTGACCGATACTTTCCTAAGATTTTTGTATTCCTAACAATCTCCCCCTAAGGGAGGTCACTCAATTTTATAAAATCTTAAACCTACCATACTATGCTTTATCTTTAGTCTTGAGCTCGTAGTCTTTAACTTCAATCATTAACTTGTGAGTTGATGTAGTGATCATTGACTTTAGGCTTGAGCTTGTTCCTTTATCTTGACTTGAATGTGAAAATGTAACCTTGAACACCTTGAGATCATCAACCAAGCATAATCTCGTTTCACCATCTTGTAAACTTTGCCATCTTGTGAACTTGTGACTTCTAGACCGACATGCTCATACCTTCTTGATATGTAAACTTGTAGAATAATAGTAATCTTTGATTTATGCAAGAACTAGAGAGAGAGTAGGTTGGATGAACTTAGAGAGAGAAAGTAAATGGAAATGGAATGTATATTATGTGTGTGAGAAAATGAACAACCAACCACATCTCTAAGGCATGGAGAGGTGTATAAATATCCTTAGTGTGGCGGGCCTAGGTGGGCTTTCATAGGCTTTCCATGGGCTTTTCCTAACTTAGCCTATTAAGGTTCTAAAAATAACTAAACAAGTTATCTACTAATATACATGGAAGTGACCGACATTTTTTGTGTTCCTAACAATCTCCCCCTAAGGGAGGCCACTCCATTTAAAAAAAACTTAAACCTTGCATACTATGCTGAGTCTTCATTCTTGTGCTCGCAGACTTGAATTTACTTCATTACTTCATCTTGTGAATATGTTGTAGTGATCTTGACTTTTAGGATACCTTTCTTGATTTGATAACTTAAAAGCTGTAATGATGCATCTTTCTTGAAGTTTTTTAACTTTAACACTTCGTCGCTTCGAGAAGGAGGTACTGTATCAGAGTAGTGGAAGTCTTGAAACATGTACTTGAGCTTTCATGATGTCTTTACATTTGTCGGTCGGGTATGAGCAAGTGGCTATGAATCTTGTGAGTCAGTTGGATCCAAGTACCTACATTTCCATCTTTATTTGTTCCTGAAATAAAACAGTTAGCAATAAAGTGAGGGGACGAACATGGCTTTGTCATTCGCCCGTGTTTGGTTGGAATAACCTTCGAATCTGTAAGGATCGATCTGTGATCAGGTAGATTCAATTTATGAAGAATCTCCTTGACAGGATTTCCAGCTAAAGTATAGAATCTTTCTAACATATATGCATTAGATTCATCAAACTCAGCATGTTCTTATTACCAGAACATCTCAAAGCAGACAACACGGTAAGAGTGAACCAGTGAGTTACTGTCTCATCGATTGAGATAGAAAAATCGATTTGAAAATCAATCGACGTGTCACTTGCTAAAGTAATTTTGTGACACATCAGAGAGTGTTATGATCATTCTCAAAATCATCCTCAATCTGTCAATTCATAACCTGGAACAAGTTTGATTCTTATAGAATCGCACCATCGTTTCTTTCCAGTTGTCACAAGTTTGATTTGTGAAGAATCACATAAGTCACCTACCATGAGCTTGTTTGCTTGTTGGCTAAGCAGGATTTCCATTTCACTGTGAATTATATCACTCGGAATGTTCTGCAAAATCACATGGCTAATGCGTAGGGACTCTTCAATTCTATATTTTCGTTATTCACATTGTGTGAGATAGCAAGCAATAACTTTGGACAAGTTTGACTATGAGTTTTCTGATGATCTTTTTGGCTCTAGACTCTATTGTGCGCTCTTTAATTTTAGTGATCGGATGCTGGAGACAGACTGCCACCTTTTCAATTTCAACTAACTCGGAGTGAGAAAGTTGTTAGAAATGCGTGTATCTTCATGAGAATGAACAAGAGTCTTTTGAGAGACCTTGAGTGGCTAGGGAGGGTTGTGCATAACATCACTAGGTCCATGACTGTCTTCAATGTCAGAAAATAACTTAGTGTTTCCGACATATTATGTATTGACCCGGTTTCTGCCTAAGTGTATGGAGGGCTTCTTTCTTTACACTTTTTATCCTTACATTTCTTTTTTATTCTTCAACCCTTCAATGACGTTACCGGAGACTTCATAACAATCACCTTGTTGGGTTTTATTCCAGGTGATGAGGCTCCATCTCAGTCGGCACTTTTCTCGATTCTTACTTTTTCTCCTTTTGTATCATACCTAAGAACTTCTACGCTAACTAGTGGATATCCCTGGGTAGATCCCTCCGGTTCTGGTTGGATCATGGGATTTAAATACCTATGCCTAACCACATTATAACTCCATAATTTTATGTACTTTGTCGGTCTTTTGGTTATTTTTCATTCAGTCAAAAACCAAAATCATTGAAAATTTCAATCAAAGTGTTTGATATACATATCAAAAGATTTACACTTTGAAAGTTTTTCATCATCACTAAAAGCTCCCCCTTAACATGTGCATCGTAATCGTAGTACATGCTAAGTGTAGAGTGCATTGAGTCCATTTTATCTAATCACATTTCAATACAAATTAGATTCAGTTTAATCACATTTTCTCTCATTATCTAAAATGTTAATCCCTTGATATTTTGGATATCAATTGATTAAACTTTTTGGGACAAAATGTTATGCATTAACTAAAAAGAACATTTTAATGCTCCCCCCCTCAATATTTGAGGGTATATAAGATAGTGCCGAGTACAAAAATTTGAAATTTTTTGAATTTACTAAGAAATTCTTGAAAATTTTGTACTCGAGCACTCCTTATTATCACCATAAAGTCTACACTACATATATACAAATTCACAAAATTATTATGTACGAGGATGGACCTTTTAATGATGAGGACACCATATGATGAATCATATGGTCCTTTGAAGTAGCCGAAGGTCTTCCCCGTATGGTCTTCCTCCAACAAACTTTTCTAAACTTCTCATCAGCCTTCTATCTCTGAGCTTTCTGTCAATGGCATTGATCATCACTCGAGCTCTTCTCTTGTCTTGATTAGTCCATCGTCTCTTCGGCAAGTACTCCATCTGAATCCCGGTAGCAATATCGTTGAGGGCAGTACGAACATGATTTAGTGTGCCGTCACTGAACTTGTGAAGTTCATCAGTGCGCATCAGACGATTTCTGTTCATGTCGTCCTGATAGATAATGCCTTGGATGTCAGGGTAGGCAGTGTAGGGAGTCATTTTTCTGAGATCTAAACGTTGAGAGTCTGGTCTTGAGAGGTTGATCTTCTTTTGGTAGCTTTCGACTGCTAATTGTAGATCTTCCATGCGTTCTTGAATGACAATACGACGTGTGTACATTATCAAGGACGCATTCAATGCATATCGTTCATCCAGACTAAGGTTTGTCAGCTTTCCTTGAACAAGAAGTAGTAACATGTCTTCAATGTCTTGGCGTCGAAGTCTCTTGAAGTCGCCTTCTCGAAACTTGTATAGCTTGTCGTCCTATCGTTAAATAGTTATCTCTTCTAAATGACTATAACCATAGAACTTCATGATCTTAAGACTGATGACTGCGATGATCCTGTGCTTTGAGTATACATCCTTTAAAGTTTCCATGTTGGTAGCATATCCATAGAATCTCTGACTTTGACCCCAGTGATATGTTCCCTAGTAGGCGTGTTTGTCGTAGACAACAAGTACAGTGCTCCACATACTTCTAGGGATCCTATCTTTAATCCATTTAATTTGACCATAATCAGCAGCTTTTTTCTTTGTAATGGAAGTGGTGTACTTGTGACTTAAGCTTCCTCCTTTCAGATATTCAAGATCGTTGTTGATGAAATGATCGAAAGGGATAACAGGATGACCTCGTGCATTCAGAATTAGAGCTAGGGGCCTGTTGAGATCATGGGGATATGGCGTTCCTTCAAGATTATTCCAGTCTAATTGATCATTGGTAGCTTTGAAAACTTCTTCCAAGTGATATTCTAATTCTGCTACACTTTTGCACAAACCTTTCATGAGATCATAGGTAGGCCCGGTCAACAACTCTTGAGTCAAATAGTCAATATTGAGCCGGTTCATCATGAAGGCAAAGAAGTCAATGTAAGTAGCCATAAGTTCATCAAATGAAGATTGTGAGCCGGTAGCTTGTGCCAAGTGAGTAATCCATGGTTGAAGAGGTAGGTCAGAGACAGTCTTTGTGAGATGCCATTCACGATCAGGAGTTGGAGAGCTTGAAGGATTCCACTAACGTTCATCTTGTGCCTCTCTTATAGGAATTACATCTTCGTCTCCAGTGTTGAACTCTTGATGTGTAGAATCATCCAAGTTAGTTGATTGAGATCTGGACGCACCTCTAGAAGAACTTGTTGTCCTGCTCTCTTTATGAGTAGGTTCATTGGTTGACTCAGTTTCCTTGCCTGATCTCCTTCTCTTTATCCCTCAGTTTGATCCAGCAGAGGGTTATTCATCTTTATCTTTATCACCGTGGCCTCTTGAAATTGTGACTACATCACCATATGTTGAAATGATGTCTTTTTTAGTGTTATATGATTCAACCAACGCATTGTAAAGATTCTTCTGAACTTTAGATCTTTCAATTGATTTATTTTCCTCCATTTTATCCATGAGAATCTTCTTTAACTCAAGTTCTGAGAGCGAAGAGGCTACTGCGTAAGACGTCTGAGTTTGATTGGTTGATCTAACCAACACTTCAGCTCCCAGAGTTTCGATAACATATTTCTCAACTTTTGACATGATCTTGGAGGTTTGAGCTTTGACCTGCTCCTTGATTATTTTATTCTTGTTGGAGTCAAGTGAGTTGATAAAGTCTTGATTCTCAACTTGAGCTTCTTCTCTAAGCTTGTTTGATTTGAGCTAAACAACCATATCTACTACTTCTTTCATCTTTGAAGCAAGGTAGTTATCAACAATGCCCAGAATAGAGGATACAACTTCAACAAATTGATTGGTTTATTTGAGCTCAGACAGTTCAATCTCTAATGAGGAAACCCTTTGTTCAAAGCCGAATAGAGATGCAAAGTTGGGGATTTCTGGCAAATTTGTTGTTGGAAAAGTTGTTGATGTTGAGAGATTTGGTGTTTGTTGCAGCGAGTCAATGTTGAGGAAAGGTGGCTGAAAAGTTGTTGTCATAGTAGGAGGTGTCTCAGTGGTAGCAGTAACTGGTATGTCTACAAGAGTATCAGACTGTATGTTTTGATTTAAAATTGAGTCAATACCTTCATCCATAGATGGGTTGATGAACTTTAAGACCAAATCTGACGCATATAAGCTTTGCTGTTGGACTACAGGAGTGACATCAGTTGGATTCACATTAGCGTCTTCCGTGTCTTTGGTTGCATGAGCTTCAGTCATCCCATCATCTATCCTTTCCCGGTTGAGATTCAAATCTCTATAGAGCATCTCTTCATCATCATATTCTTCTCCATCTTCCACATCATCGTCCTCTTGGTTTTCACTTTTCTCAGAGAGTTGATAATCAGGTGGTGTGTGTATTCTTTGATCAGACATATCTTCATCATCTTCTGCTTTATCTTCATCTTCTACATTTTCTTCTTTGTCTTGATCATCTGGCATGTAAGTTGACAAGTTTAGGTGAACAAAATCATCACCTTCATCATCTGATTCATTTTCATCACTGTCATCATGTGCGTCTGACTCTTCATTATCATCATCATCATCACCGTCACTAAAAGTCCAAGACTCTTCCTCACTATCTAAGTTATATTCAAGTACATCGAGAACCTCTAGTTTGTCACTAGCTCCTTCATCTGTACCAGACTTCTTCTGTGGTTGCTCATCAGGAACCTTTGATAGTGTGTCAACTCCATCACCTGAGCCACTTGCATGTGAGCTGTGAGTTTGAATCCGGCTTCTTTTGGTGGCCAACTTCATTTGTTCATCTTCAGTCAAAGCAACTTCAGATAACACTGTTAAACCTTTTGCTTTAGACTTTGTAGCTGGTTGATTTTCCTTAGTAGATTGAGCCGCCTTTGATGAATTCTTGAGTCTTTTGCCTTTTGAATCTTGAGCAGGCTTCTCCTTGGGAGATGATTCAGAATCAACTTTCTTCTTTTTGGGTTTTAGAGTCTTTTCACCGGTAGCATAAGCATGATAAGTCTTGTAGGCTTCAGATTCTAGCATGGCTTGGTTTGTTAAGTGCTGAGGGAGATTGGCACCGTATATTTGTATGTCTTGATGTTTGGATATAACCCTTATTATTGTAAACATAGAGTCATCCCTGGCAGTGTGCCAAAACATCTTGTTTCTCCTCGATATCGATGGATCCTTTGCTATGAAGTAGTCGACAATGACTTTGGTGAAACGTGGATAGAACATATCATTGTTCTTATTTGAGTCTTTGTTTTCTACTTGAAACATGAAGTCCTCCCAAAGTATGTAGACATAGTCAATATGCTTGTTATAATACATGCCCTATAGGAGTTGAGCACGTGACAAGTGACGTCTTTCTAATCCAGTAGTTTTCCCACTTAAACATTTATTGATAATAACAACAAGTGATCCCCATGGTTGATGCATGTGATTAATATTGACATCAGATAAGACCTTTATGTCACCAGTATGTCCAAGATCTCTTATGAGAGGGAGGATCTCCTCTTTAAATGGAGGTTCTTCAAATTTCTGGCATGGGAGTTTAGGACAGATTTTGAGCATATCTCTGAAGTTGTCAACATTAGCAGCATGACTTTTACCATTCAGTTTGAATCGGAGTGAGTAGTGATGTTTAGTGACAGTAGCCCAAAACTCTTGCATGTAAATTTCAGGAACATCAGTAGAGACTTCAAATGCATTGTAGAAGGGAGTGAGCTTCAATGCGTCTAGTGCCACTTGAATAGTTGGTTCATTGGATTTGAGCGTTGAGCTTAGACGTTGATTGCATTTCCTGATCATGAGACGGTTTTCAGGTGCTACAAGAGCATCATCCAATGCCTTTTGCTATGCTTTAGTAGTGTCCATGATTCTGCTAAGATAGGAACAATACAGTTTATGTATAATCAATTTTATACAATACACTATATAGACCTATTGAGTGAATATGTCAAGATGAATCATGATGTTAACGTTTCTTGTGTGATTTAGGAACTTTTAAGACGTTTTGCACCTATTAAGATTTATACATTAAAAATGATAACGTAAACCAACTTAACTTATTTAGAGCAAGTATAATTAACCAATTTTAATTAACTCTCTAATTAAGTTTTCTAAATTGTCTGTTTAATAGGAAATTTAATCTTAAGTGTTTTGGGTCTATTGGTTCCTTAATAACAACAGAGTTTGTTCGGTACCTTCTAACTATAAAGTTGTTCGGTACCTTCTAACAATAGAGTTGTTCGGTTCCTTATACCACTAGAGTTGTTTGGTACCTTCTAATGACAAAGTTGTTCGATACCTTCTAAGACTAGAGTTGTTCGATACCTTCTAACATAGAGTTGTTCGATACCTTCTAACATAGAGTTGTTCGATACCTTCTATCACTAGAGTTGTTCGGTACCTTCTAATGACAAAGTTGTTCGATACCTTCTAAGACTAGAGTTGTTCGATACCTTCTAACATAGAGTTGTTCGATACCTTCTATCACTAGAGTTGTTCGATACCTTCTAATGACAAAGTTGTTCGATACCTACTAAGACTAGAGTTGTTCGATACCTACTAACCTAGAGTTGTTCGATACCTTCTATCATTAATGTTGTTCGATACCTTATACCCAAAGTTGTTCGATACCTTCACACTAGAGTTGTTTGATACACTTTTATCATTTTCACAAACAAGTCATTTTTAGGCAATCACATTTGACCCATTAGCATTCATATGATAATGTTAACGTTTAGGCACGAGAATAACCACTTTTAAGTCAAGTAACAACAAGAAAGAGCAATGACGAGCATAATTTAACCATTAACGCACATAAATTACAAGTAATGGTGGAATTAAAGCATTCAAACACATTCAATACAGTGGTATTTATCTCCTAGACACAAAACCCATAAACTTTTTACACAACTTCTCAAAAACCCTAATTTTCGCACTTATACATCGCAAGAACACATTCATATCAAAGCCAAATTCAAAACTGCTTTAAATGGGTGTTCTACACACCAAAGTAAGCAAAAACCCTCATTCAATTTAGGTTTTTATCCAATTTTGATTTTGATGAACCCTAAGTTGACTGTTAGGGTTTATCAAGATCAAAACAGAATGAAAACGTAATTCGTTTGAGATATGAGTGGTTTGGAGCATGAAGAACAATTTATTAGTTATACCTTTGGTTTGAAAAACGCTTGATGTGATGGATTGAGGAATGGCGATCGAGTATGTGTGTGTGTTGTGTTTTGAGTATGTGTTTTGATTATGTGAAAAAGGAGACGGGGGGGGGGGGTCGAGTAGTGTTATTAAACAATTTTTTGTTTTTGACACATTTGGCCCCTCAAGTTTCAATACCCTTTTATTTTGCATGTGTAAGTTTTATAAGTCATATAAGTGTTAAACAAATAGCATAATTAGTCCCTAATGTTTAAACTATCATACATATATATAGACTTAATGTTGTAAAATATTCCCTAAAGGCTTAAACAAGTAACTAATAAGGCACACGTAAGCTAAAATTAATTAACTTTCCTTAAAGTGATGGCCCGTTATCGTTTAAAAATCTTTTTCCTTTTAAACACATGACATTCTGAAGAAGATTTTTGACATTTTCTCCCCCTCAAACAATGACCCGTTTTCTTATTTAAAGAGTTGTGGTCATTGTTTGAGAAGTCAAATGTCTTAGAAAAAGCATTTTCTGATGAAGCAATGTTTTTATTGTGAAAACAAACACCATAGTAAATAAGATTTCTCTTATTTTCACACATAAGCGCACTAACACGTACACTTATGGAAACATAGGAAGCACGGGTTGTGATGCAAAGTAATCACAAGCCTTTGCATGGTCATAAAGTAGACCATGCCCGAGAATAAATTCCCGTTGAGAGGTCAAGTTTCCTTTTTGACGGAATACTTGCCTTTAAGATGATGACCGGGTTGCTATCTGAAATAATAGCAAGCCATTTGGCATGTTTTGAAAACATTTGGAACTTCTGCTCGAACTTCATTTACAGCCTCGTATCATTATTGAATGACATTTCTAAGACCGTAAATGTTATCGATTTTCAGAAGACATGCCATTATTACCTCTTTTTATATTTTCTCATTTTTTAATTTTTTCTTTGGTTTTATGAATTTTATATTTTTGTATTTTGTTTTTATAAAAAAAA